>JBBPMQ010000002.1:79197-299735 GCA_038090375.1 Boletus rubroflammeus
ACACAAAAACGCAAAGCCGTTCGCTCTTTTTTTCATTAAGAAAAAACAATTCAAATTTGGACCTCGCCCCCCCCCCCCCCCCCCCCCCAGTCCGATCATGTTCACGGTATGTCCCCCCGCCCATGTTCGTGATCGCTCTCCTCGCCCTCCTCCTCGCCCTCCTCGCCATTATCCTCCTCCGCACCCCAACACCACAGTCACCCCGCCCCGTCCCTACCCCTGACGACCACCTTCCCCCCGTTCTTCGCCACCCGCTTTCCCCGCTTCCCCCGCAGGCACCCCCACCCCAAACCCGCCATGTCTCCTTCTCCCTTGTCAGCTCCGACACTTCCTATTCCCTCCCAGTCTCTCCGTCCCCCTATCTCCCCGTACACCGTCGATGGTCTTCCCCTTTCCACAAACGCAAGTCCTCAGCTTCTGCTTCCCCATCCGCTCCGCAGCCCTATTCCCCTCAGAATTCTCCGGACCCCGTCGATCAGTTTGGCTGCCTCCCTCCCTCGTCTTCTCCGGCTTCCTTTGATATGCACCCTTTCCCAAAGTCCCCGTGGCGTCTTTCCACTCCTCTACGCTTGTCTTTGACTAGTAAACGGAGATCCTCTAGTGCTTCCTGCACATCCACCTCGATTCGTCTTGATCAGATCGATACCCGCGCTCTCTCACCACCCCCCTTCACATCCCCACCTCAGTCATCCCCTCCGCTGCAGCGCACCAGATTCGTAAATCCGTTTAGAAAACACTCCAGATCAAGAACCCTATCTCCACCGAGTAATAACCTCGTTGTCTATCCTTTCTTTTTCGTTCAATTCTTCCATAGGTGCTTTCAAGTCTCTCGACACCTCATCAAAATCGTCTACCACGTCATCCCCGTCTCCACCGCCCCTAGGTGAGTCGTTCATGTGTTTTTCCTCGTTCATTACATCGTGACATTGTGCCCCCCGACACTCGCAGGCCGTCGGTCGCTAGTCAACAAGTTTAAATCCGTCTTCAAATCCATCTCACCACAGCCTTCTCCCACTCATACGAAACCTATCGTCAACACCATCAACACTAGACTTCGCCGAAAACCGGTAGCACGCACACAGCCGTATGGTCCCCCATGGAATGCAACGATGCCAGTTCCCGACTTTAGTCTCTCTTTGCAGAAACATGCAGAGATCATGTCCCCTTCTCCCCAGACAAGTCGGAAACATTCTGTCAACGAAAGTTCCTTCCCTGAGAAAACGTTAATGTCGCTCGGCCATTTATCCCCTCGCACATTCATCAATGAACTGGATGAAAAGCTCTCTTTACTGCAGCAGCAACGATTCCAAGACACGATACCCTCACCTCACGAATAAAACGAACCGATCGTGGATCGCAACCATCATGCTCTTTCATATAGATTATGGGATGCAGGAGATATCCTGCGTATCTGTGATGATAACTTATACATTTATACTCGGCAGCAGAACGAGCAGGTTCAGATGGGTCGCGATAAAAGTAACGACCCCGTGTATACTATTCCTAGCATAGTTTTGTATTGCATCACGGAAAGATAAGATGCCTCGTGTCACCTAATAGCTAGTTAATCCGTCTTGTTCCAGAAGTGCTGTGATTGCTTTCGAGACTAACAAGTCTTGCTCAGACCCTAGCATGAGACCTTGTTCGATGCACTGCTGCAGCTGAGCCTCTAAAAGCCGTCTTTCAAAACTACATCAGTGCTGCACGGTATCGTCACCTAGTTCGACTCACCGCAGCTGATTGACAAGTGTTCCGATGCGTGGCCAGGCCCTCAACTTAAACATGCTATCTCCGTTCCCAACAACCAATCCACCGCTAACATGGTTCACTGACACAGGGCCTCCAAAAAGCAGAAGCGCATACATGGGTACCTGACAAGAAATGTCAATGATTCACGGCCAAGCCTATTTACGGTTTATTCGCCATACCTCGGTTGCACCCCTCACAAAGACCTTTGTCGTCTGTTGCATCTGGAAATACGCCAAAAATGGCGACTTCCACGTAGATTCACCAAATAGGACGGACGACGGGTGCAAGAAAACTCGCTCGTTCTTTAGGTCATACATCTTGTACTCTTTGGCTGTATTCTCGCGTTGCACGGTGCCAGCCTGGACCTTGTCGAATTTGATTGCTGACGCGGGCAAATGTACTCGTGCGACACGTGGCCAGAGTCCCCCAAGTATGACAGCCTTGATGAGATTCGTGTTCGTACTATTGACATTGAGGTTCGGGGAGTCTGGCGTGGACGAGTCGGGTGTTAACCCCATGTCGGAGAGCGAGGAAAAGAAATCCTGGCGGAGCGAAGTTATTTCGTGAATGGCGTCCGTGGAGATGAAATTCTGTAAGATATTAGTTTTCTTTTTCTCGGTTCCCACTAGCAGGTAACGCTCACCTCTTCACAGAAGCTCCTCAATGCGCCCCGAGACTCGTTGTCGGAGCGCAGTCGTATGCACTCATTGTATGCATGGACATCAGTCAGAAGATCACTGTTGTGTTTATCGAAACGAAGCCTTGCTCTGAGGGCTAGAGCATGAGCAGAAGTAAAAGCCAAGACATGGATAAATATCATACTGAGTGGCCGCTTCGCGCTTTTCCAAAGGGTTGACGAACAAGGGCTTCGAGGATAAACTTGCAACTATTGTGAGAACAGGGTTCAGGCACCTGAGAATCAGGCCAAGCACTAGCATCTGGATGTGTCAAGGGTCAGTATGTGCGCAACCGAGAGGCCCAGAAACAACCTTGCCCAGCCTTAGATCCAAGGGAAGCATAGCCTAGAAAAAGATGAGAGGGCAGTTGATTGACCACATACCATAGACTTGCCATATGACGTCCAAGGGCAGTAAGTTTACTCTCCTTGTCTACAGCCCCTAGCTCTCGTAGGGTTGACCATGCCTTGTTCATTGCTGATACATTGGGGGGGTCAATTGCTTTCTTTAAGAAGTGCTGTGAAAATCGACGCGGGTCGAATCTTCGTATGCACTGACAGACGCAAGAACCTACCTGGACACCCTCATTTTCTCGCATGACTTTGACGATCAACGAAATGTTTTCCAAAGGGATACGAAGAATCTCGGGCACAGGGAAAGAAGTCATGCTCTCTTCCTGCTTCCGCGTGTACAGCTTGTAGCATATTCCAGGCTTTGTACGGCCCGCTCTTCCTCTACGCTGTCTGGCAGCTGCACGGGTTATCCATTGCTCTGTCAGAATAGAAAGCCCAGTGTCCGAATTGTAGTTTGTTTCCTTGACTTTTCCCCCGTCGATGACATAGGTCACATCATCGATAGTGATGGACGTCTGTCGGAACCAATAAGCGACACCAATGACTTGGAACTCTGGCAAATACTTGCCTCTGCGACGTTGGTAGTGGCGATGATTTTCCATTTCTTCGATGCTTTAAAGACTGCACGTTGCTCTCCACTAGTAAGATTAGCATGGAGAGGGTAAATGTCTACTTCGTTCTCAATGACCACGCTCGAAATGGCGGCGATGCACTGGCGTATTTCTTGGACACCTGGCAGAAAAATGAGGATACCGGTTGGGATATCTGTAGAGGAAGTGATATATTTGATGAGCATAGAAATCAACTAGTAGGCCTGAAGTCAGATATGATATATACGGAAACGGCTTGCGCACATGGTAGTCAATGCGGTCTGCAGCTACGATGTTCCGAATGGAGGATATGCCCTGCTCACTGAGGCAGTGAGATCTGAGTCTATCTTCGTACTCTTTGTCGTTCTGTCCTTTCATACCACGTTTGGATCTGGGTGGAACATAGTGTAACAGGTCTATGAAATCCTCAAGATATCTCATAGGGGCTTAGCTTGACGTCGACAGCAAACTTCCAAGGTGCTCACCTATCCTCGACCGGGTGTGTGAAGCCCGGAATAGTAAGCACAGGGGCATTATCAAAGTACTCCGCAAACGTTTCATGGTTGATGGTAGCAGACATCAAAACTACTTTGAGGGTGTCGTGCCTCGAGAGAAGTTCTCGTAATTCCAGCAGAACGAAATCGCCATCAACAGAGCGCTCATGCACCTGACGAATATTCCGTGAAACTCCATCTCACGATTTATCCTGTAGGGTGGACTTACTTCATCAACAACGACATGTGTTATATTCTCTAGCTTATTCCCAGAACCAAGCCGTCTGAGCAAAACTCCGGTAGTGCAGAACAACAGTTTGGTCCGTTTGTCTTGTTTAGTCTCACCTCGGATGGCGTAGCCAACGGACCCGTCATCCGCACGCTCTCTAGATACACGTGCTGCTACAGATATGGCGGAGATTCTCCGTGGTTGCGTAACAATGATAGATGTCTTCGAGCCATGACCACTCTGGATTAGAGAGTCCAGTATGAACTGAGGCACTGTTGACATTTGGAAGGTGAATCATACTAATCAGAGGGACGTATGACGCACGTTGGGTGGTCTTCCCGCATCCTGAGATATGCTGTAAGTAATAACCACAGACAAGAATTCAAATAGCCTTCACCGGTCTCTCCGACAACAACAACAACTCTATGCTTGTCCAAAGCATTTAAGAACTGATCCTTTGCCGAAAATGCTGGGAGACGCTGACGAGAAGCAAGCATCTCCGCGTAAATCCTTGTTCGACAGATATTCTCGAAGTCTCGTTTGACCTGATCATCTGACCGGTCATCGTACACATGTCTGGACTTTCCACGCATAGCTCTTCTGCCTTCGTTATCATTAGGTCCATCGTACGATACATCTGGCACTCGTGGCACGGCCCGAGGTGCGGTGAGATGCCCAACTATTGTCGACATATCAGGTGGGCCGTTCGTTTCGATCAGGGCCCAATGGTCTTCAAGGACTCGCATGGCTGCGATCAGGAAACCTTCACCGGGTTCGATGAAGTCCTTCCGTTCAGTCGCACAGAGGAGCCGCCCAAGCAGATGCAGTCGGATATATGGCGGCACCGAGCGTGACCCTACATACACAGCTGGCAGTGGCCTATCACTGCAAGTGTCAAGTGGCAAGACAACGTGAAGTTGCACAGGGGCACTGAAGAGCGGCATAACGATGTGACATGAGTCAACAAAATGAGCACCGAGTGCTTCCACCTCATCAGTCCGGTCGCTAATCCCATGACAAGACGATTCCAAGGCTTTGAACAGCTCTCCCGCATCCTTGCCTATGAGTTTGCGAGAGAGTGTGGAGATGAGCAATACTAAATCTTCTGCCAAATTTGGGTCGGCTGTGTATTCCTTGACAAGATGCGCGGGGAAGCCTGCTTCTTTGATCGCGAGGTCTTCGATCCATCGTTTCTTGAGGTTATCGGCTCCGGAATGTCCGGAGACAACGAACGAATGGGAGGAATTGTTGGAAGAAAAGAAACGTTGCGGGAGGTCGGCTTCAGCGATGTGTAAGAGAAGGTATTCGATACAGGCTTCTAGAGGAGCCAGAGAACCAAGTAGATGTGAGCCTAGTGGGGTATACGCTGAGAGGTAGGATATAGCGTTTTGAATCTGAATCGGCTGGAAGCCCAACTGTCGAAGTTGCTGAGTCACTACAGGAACATCTTCTTCCGCCAGCACCAAAGGCGTTGTCTCATGCGACGGGTAAAATACACTGGCCTGCAAAATGATGAAATGAAGACGCGCAAATCGAAAAAGGGAAAACTTCTCCACCTTCTTCACAGTGTCTTCTACGAGATCGCGTAGGGTGCTTGACATTTTCACTTCTGGCGCTTTAGTGAATTCGGGAGAAATCGAAGATTTGTGTATGTCTCCTTGAAGACCAACAACTTTCTCTTCTTTCTTTTGAGCGGCTTTTGCCTGTCTTTCTTCCACTTCCTTCCGCGCAGCGAACGGATCGGCATCATACATCCATTTTTGGTGCTCCGGCGCAGCTTTGTGTTGGGCAGCCAGTTCGGCCCAATACTCCCGAGGTCCAGGAGGCAGAACTCGGTTGAGCTGCATTCCATTGCAAAACTAATGTGGTACAAAAGATTCAATCCTATACACACTAAGGAGGTAGAATGAAAATAGAGGCTACGAACACGATATAGCGCGTAAGTTGCACCCCAATGGCGCGCCTCCAGGGCGGTGGGTCGTGTGTAGGGCGGATATGACTCAAATCGAACAATTTCCTTCTGAGATGTTCTTTTATTGATCCGACTTAACGATGCGACGAATGTCCAGGCTTCATCGTGTTTTCGCTGGTGATCCAATGTGAAAGGTTGGGTTCCAGAAAAAAGCAGGATGCTTTACGGTTTCGACGATCGGCTTCTCCCAACCGTTTTTCTGGCATCTAGACGAGTGACCGATGCACCGATAGAAACATGGTGAGATGTGGATTTTGTTGTGGAAGCCTAGATGTGCAGCCCAGCCTGGATACCCCACGATGCGCGCAGCCGCAGTCACCTTTCATCAGCTATGTTAGATGTTCGTGTGGGTGCCGAATCCGGGTGCATTGTGGAGCTCACAGCGAGGCTGCACGTACAAGACAGACGGACCTTTCATGTAGCAAGCTGAGTGGGTACTTTGATCCCGGGGAGAAGAGTGGTCTATCCTCCGACGATGTGGCCTCGGATACTGTTGACTTGGCAGAACTCTTTGATGAGTTTCCAGCATTTCCAGATTTTATGATGCCCTTCCCAGAGCGTGGGGCCATCAAGAAACGGCGTTGCAGTGTGTACATACATACCGAGAAGCGTACCAGTATGTACCAAGGTTTTGTTACGTCAGCAACACATCCTTGCCTGCACACCACGACAGTCTACGATGACAGACGACTTGTACAACCTCGAGCTCCTCTCCTTGATCGCCAGAATAACGCAGGAGATCTACAATTACATCGAAGTCAATGACAAAACACTCGCAGAATACGTCCTCAGTCTTCACGAACAGTCGAATTCTCTCAACGACTTCAAGGAGAAGCTGAACGGTGCTCTTCCGGACTCTGCCATTGAAAACATTGACCGCCTCATTCTCAGCTTGCACCCAAAGCATAAAAAAAAGTCAAAAGAACTCGCAAATATTCTTGCCGGCTCTGATGTCGATGCCGACGGTCAAATTGAGGCGGACAAGCGGAAGCGTCTCTTCCCTGGTCTTTCTCTGCCAGATCAGGAATTAAGAAAGGATGTTCTGATGAAGGAGGTGGATGATATGATGGCTCAATTCGAAGGTGCTGCAAAGAAGAAGGCGCGGGTTGAGAGGACGGAGGAAAGTCCCGCCTTGCCCCAACGGAGGGATCGGTCCCGGTCCCGGTCCCCACCCCGCAGACGAAGTCACAGTCCAGATAGAGGTCGCTCGTACGATGCACGGAGGGACCATAGACATGGAGGGAGGGACCGTGTGTCGTATGATGAACGTCCCGTCCTCTTCAAGATTTACAACGGCCGAATCTCAGGCTTGAAGGATTTCGGTGCCTTCGTGCAGCTCGAGGGTATTTCTGGGCGTGTGGAGGGTAAGCATTCCTTGTAGAACGACGTGTTGTTGTTGTTGTTCTCACCTTGTTTAGGCATGGTGCACGTCTCAAACATCCAGCAAGGGGCCCGTGCGAATTCTGCCTCGGATTTACTCAGCAGAGGGCAACAGGTCAAAGTCAAGGTCATGAGTGTCGCGGGGAATCGAGTAGGCCTTTCCATGAAAGACGTCGACCAAGTCACTGGCCGTGATCTCACACCTCACCTTCGCATCAAATCCGAGGCGGAGATGGAGGAAGAACGACAACACGCCGCACGAGCCTCGTCTGGAGCAAACGCTGTACCTTTGCGTTCTCGGGACGAACATCCTGTGCGGTCCGCCAAAAGGCTCACGTCACCTGAACGGTGGGAGATCAAGCAACTCATATCCTCCGGCGTCCTAGATGCTTCAGAATATCCTGATCTGGACGAGGATTTCAACAATCCAGTAACGCGTGCGGAGGTGGAAGAAGAACTGGACGTTGAAATTCGAGAAGAAGAACCACCCTTCTTAGCTGGACAGACGAAGCGCACTCTTGACCTAAGTCCGGTCAAGATCATCAAGGCACCGGATGGCTCTTTAAATAGAGCAGCTATTGGCGGCGCAGCACTGGCAAAGGAGCGACGAGAGCTCCGTCAGCAAGAAGCCAATGAGCGCGCCGATTCCGAGGCTCGCGACTTCAGTGCCCCGTGGCTTGATCCTATGGCGAAGGATTCAGAGAAAATCTTCGCACAAGATCTTAGAAGCAATCTCAGGGATCAAAAAGCAGGAGAGGTTCCAAAGTGGAGGGAGTCGACGTTTGACAAGGCAACGACATATGGTGAAATTACGTCACTTAGCATCCAAGACCAGCGGAGGTGCCTGCCTATTTACAAGCTCAGGGACCCGTTGCTTCAAGCTATCAATGATGTAATATCGTCTCTCTGGCAAGTGAAGAAAATGCTGATTCCTCTTGCAGCATCAGGTTCTCATCGTCATTGGAGATACTGGGTCCGGGAAAACAACTCAAATGGTCCAATATCTTGCTGAAGCAGGGTACGCTGACAAAGGTCGCATTGGTTGCACACAACCGCGCCGTGTTGCTGCAATGTCTGTAGCAAAACGTGTCGCAGAAGAAGTCGGTTGTCGTCTTGGTCAAGAGGTTGGGTATACCATCCGTTTTGAGGATTGCACTAGTCCAGAAACGAAAATCAAATACATGACGGATGGAATGCTGCAGCGAGAGTCTGTCATTGACCCTCTTTGTAGTCAATACTCCGTGGTTATGTTGGACGAAGCCCATGAACGTACTATTGCTACGGATGTCCTATTCGGTCTCATGAAGAGTGAGTAATGACCTCGGACTCGCACTTTTGCATTGTCACGCTCACCTATTTACAGAGGCTGTCAAGAAGCGTCCGGATCTCAAGCTGATTGTTACCTCTGCGACATTGGACGCCGAAAAGTTCTCCAAGTACTTTTTTGGCTGTCCGATCTTCACTATTCCAGGTCGCACGTATCCTGTCGAAGTCCTGTACACGAAGGAGCCAGAGAGTGATTATCTTGACGCCTCTCTCATCACTGTCATGCAAATTCATCTCTCCGAACCACCCGGTGACATCCTCCTTTTCCTGACTGGACAGGAGGAAATTGACACAGCTTGCGAAACATTATTTGATCGGATGAAAGCACTTGGTCCAAAGGTCCCTGATCTCATCATTCTTCCTATCTACTCTGCTCTGCCTTCTGAAGTCCAGTCTCGCGTGTTTGAGCCCACTCCACGTGGCGCTCGCAAGGTCGTTATCGCGACCAATGTTGCGGAGACATCTTTGACGATACCCGGTATCTATTACGTTATCGATCCTGGTTTCTCAAAACAGAATGCCTACGATCCTCGCCTGGGTATGGACTCTCTGGTGGTCATGCCCATCTCACAAGCTCAAGCGCGCCAACGCGCTGGACGCGCTGGGCGTACTGGCCCCGGAAAATGCTATCGACTGTACACTGAAGCAGCATTCCGCAATGAAATGCTACCCACTTCGATTCCCGATATCCAACGAACGAACCTGGCATATACTATACTGCTTCTGAAGGCGATGGGTATCAACGATCTGCTCAGCTTTGACTTCATGGACCCCCCACCTGCGCAAACTATGCTTACCGCCTTAGAGGCGCTGTATGCTCTCTCAGCGCTTGACGATGAAGGATTATTGACCCGCCTAGGACGCAAGATGGCAGACTTCCCTATGGAGCCACCCCTGGCGAAAATGCTCATTGCTTCTGTGGAACTTGGGTGTTCCGAGGAGATCCTTTCCATCGTTGCTATGCTCTCCGTCCAGACGGTCTTCTACAGACCAAAAGAGAAGCAAGCTCAGGCGGATTCGAAGAAAGCTAAATTCCATCAGCCGGAGGGTGACCACCTTACATTGCTCACGGTGTACAACGGATGGAAAGCAGCAAATTTTTCGAATCCGTGGTGCTACGAGAACTTTATCCAAGCAAGGAGCATGAGACGAGCGCAGGATATTCGCAAGCAACTCGTCGGAATTATGGATAGGTGAGTCCGCCGGGTTAAGCTCGACCGCGCTCCGGGGCTAACAACGATGTAGATACAAACATGACATCTTATCCTCCGGGAAGGACTACACTCGCGTTCGCAAAGCAATTTGCTCCGGCTTCTTCAGAAATGCTGCAAAGAAAGATCCACAAGAGGGGTACAAAACTCTCGTCGAGGGCACACCGGTTTACATTCATCCTTCCTCGGCGCTTTTCAATCGCAACCCGGAATGGCTAATCTACAACGAATTGGTGCTCACAACTCGCGAGTATTGTCACAATGTGACTACCGTTGAGCCCAAGTGGCTCGTCGAGGTTGCACCTCAGTTCTTCAGAGTAGCTGATGCCAACAAAATCAGTAAACGCAAGAGGCAAGAAAAGATCGAACCATTATATAACAAATACGAAAAGCCAGATGAATGGCGGCTGTCAAAAGTCAAACGGAGTGCTCGCTCAGTAAGTTTCTTGTTCTGTCCACGTGGGATGTTTACTGACTACTCTCAGAGTCAAACGTTCGGTTGATTGCTTGCTGCGTTTTATTGCAAGGTGTTGGTTTAGTAGTGTGTGTACTAATAGGTTATTGTTTGCATATTAAACTGGTACTGCGAGTCCCCCAGAGTCTCGTCTCCTCATGCTTTCAATCATCTTTACATTCATTGAGATAAAGGCCGACTCGGTGTCCGAAAGCACCATCTGGCCAAAGTGAATACAGTTGCAACGAAGATAACCCCGGGTCCAGCCCACCGCAGCTGATCATCCTACGAATCTCATCGAATCAGTATCAACATAATACTTTGCGACCTCCCCTACTCCAGCAACAGGTGCAGCCGGGTCTGGGACAAGCCTGAATGTCTGAAAGAACACTCTTGGCTGTCCGTCTACCGATCGACTTGGGGTGGTGACAGGATGTTCTGAATGCTTCCCATGCGTAACATTTCCTGCCACAGTCACCAGCAAGGAAGGGGGACGCGAGCCTGGGCATAGTTGAGATAATAGATGAAGTGAAAGGGATGATGGGCTAACCTGGGATAGGATGACAATCGTAGGACTGGACCTCGTGCTTCGTGCTAGGCATGTTTTCGATGAGTTTCTTGACGCCATCTACGCCTTGGCACGGGTTGCCGTTCCATGTCAATGTCGATGTGGCACGGTAGAACTTTGGCAAGTCGTCTGCGCGGGTAGGCGAGTCATAGGTGGAGTAGTAGAGACGGGTGAACTGATCTGCGGCTCTGGTCGATATATCTATACTGATTAAAGTGTGAGCAGTGATTCCGATGGACTAGCCTGAACGTACTCGTCCCGGGTGAACATTGTCGAGAGATGGGAGTCACGTGTAGCGTGCGTCTCGACCTGAATCATTTAAAGCCGTCGGGGCCGCTGAGCGCTGAGCAACGCCTCCTCCTGCCACCATCACCCATGGAAGAAATCCGCGTCGCCAGTCTCAATTGCTGGTCTGTACTACTTCCCTACTCTTCTTGGCCCTCTAACTGCTCGTCCCCAGGGGCTTGAAGTACGTTTCCAAGGATCGCCATGAACGCATAGCGGCAATTGCTAGCGCGTTGGAGAGGTCCAATTACGATATCATTGCCCTCCAGGAAATTTGGGTCGAGGCAGATTACAATCAAGTCCGCGACAAAGTCTGCCGCAGATTGCCTTATACCAAACTCTTCCATAGGTATGTTCTTGACAGTGTCGTCCGTTCCATTTGGCCTTCAGACCTGAGACATCTTTCCGTCAAGTGGTGCATTGGGCGCTGGTTTGGCTGTCTTCACAAAATGGCCGATCATCGCCACTTCCATCACACCATACTCTCTCAATGGCGAACCGACGGATGTCACAGGTGGAGATTGGTACGTTGGCAAGGCCGCTGGGAGTGTCACCATACTCCATCCCACCCTTGGGGAGGTGCAAATATTTGCTACCCACGTGAGTCCACACACCCCGTCTTCACATCAAACTATCTATCGTGTACTACCAGTTCCATGCCAAAGGCGGTGATGATGGCCCAGAGTATAACCGAACCCACCGTCTGGTAAATGCCTGGGAGTTTGCAAAGGTCGCTAGGCAAGCTGCGGAACTCGGACGCTACGTTATAGCTGTAAGATATTGGTTTATCCAAATGATCATTGGCTGAGTTATTTCTAGACTGGGGATTTCAATAGTATCCCGAGTAGCCTGGCCATGAATATTGTCCGTAGTCATGCTAGATTGAGCGACTCGTGGACAGTTTCGCACTCACACATTCCTCCACCAACGGGCATGATCTCTCCTCTCGACGGCGTAGAGAAATATGGCGTGACCGCTGACTCCCCCTTAAACACTTATCGCGACTCGGGGCCCTCCGGCAGCGCAGTGGTGCGCATGTTCCAAGGCAAGCGCCTTGACTACATTCTTTTCCGTCAGCCCAGTCGTATCTCGGACAACCCCGACGCCTATAGATTGACATGCAGCGATTCCAAGGTCATTTTCACCGACCCCATTCCAGGGAACACCTGCTCTTATTCTGATCACTTTGGAGTGGAGGCAACGCTCGTTGTCGCCGCGCGCAAAGCTCAAGAAGATGTTACATCTGGAAACATAACCTTCAGCGACACCGAGTCGCCTTCGGCTGATACCCCGTCTGAAATGACCTCAGGGATGATTTCCGAGTTTCTCGGTGCCCTCCAAACTTCATACCGCATCTCTCACGATCGCTCTCGTCGCGAGCTCACTGTTTTCGCACTTGGCATATTGTTACTGCTGGGCCTCATCATTGGCTCTGCTTGGGTTCCATTGCCGTGGGTTAACCCCATCTTCGTATTCTTCACCATCTTCATCGCATGGTCGACCACGACCATGCTTTATGAGGGATTCATCTTCGGGAACTGGGAGCGTAAGGCATTGCAGAATGTCGTCGAAGAATTAGAAATTCACAAGAACATGCTGCCATTGGATCGTTCGCAAGACGGGATCGAGCGATGGTAAATATCACTGGACTATATATACCAAGTTATGTACAATAGAGGACATTGTATCCATGCAGACTACGGGTTCCTTTATTTATGGGGTACGTTAACAACAGAGGCAGACGTCCACTATGTTCCCATTTGTGCTTGCCTTATACTACAGCTTGAAGATAAGGTCCATTGTTCGACAAAAGAAGTAATGCTCGTATGACTGCTTGTCTTGCGCATTCTCGGCGACGAAGGACGTGTTACCGAGTAAGTGGATTTAGAATGGTGACCACTACTAGTGCAGGTGCCCTCAGACGTCCTGGTTAAAGGCTTCTCCACGGCAAGGACAGAAAGCGTTGATTTGATGCGGCGAAGACCGGAATGCGACTGCATAGACGCTGCCACCGTGCTAGCAACCTCAGACTCTGCGTCTGTGTCACTAGTGTCGGAGGCCACATCTGGGGGTAGAGAGGTTAAACCCCAGCTCGGGAGATTTTGGTCATTAGGGGGGTTATCGTGCTTCATTTGCACCTCCATATCATGTCTGCCCGAAGAGGTCTCCACACCGTCTCCACGAACCACGCGTACGTTGTCGTTATCTATGTCATCGTCGAGGCGTGCTTCACAAATATTGTCAAGAATCTTTGGCGTGGAGGCTTGCAGCTCTGGGAGCTGGTGACAAACAAACCCGCGACACGAGGTGAAGGCTTCATTGGCCGAGCCCAGAAACGGGAATGCCTGGAAGACGTGAACCTGCAAGATAGATAAGAATCGGGTATGCGCAAAGACCTTAAATACATACTGCGTCCTCATACATCTCGTGTAGGACATGAACGCCCGCGAGCGATGCCTTGTGTGATAAAAGCATAATTTCGTCCCGCAGAACTTCTGCCTCTCCGCACTGGATAAGTAATGGAGGGAAACCATCAAATTTACCGAATAATGGGCTAGCGTATGGATGGGTCAAATACTCCTCAAGCCCGTCGCCAAGGTACATCACAACGGGATGCAGGTGTGCGGTGGGTCCTGGAGTTGGGACTATATCATATGCAGCATTGGTATCCCAGGACGGGCAACTGAGGGTAAGATCTACTTCACTGTTAACGAGCGTAGGAGATAATTGGCCAGTTACTTACCCACCCAAGGGGAGAACAGGATTGCGCCCCCAGGCAGAGGATAATCGTTATCTCGGAGATAGAGTAATAATGCTAGACATAGGCCACCTCCTGCGCTATCACCCGCCAATACAACATTTTCTGGAGGAACATGAAGATCTTCCGTGAGACGTAGATACGCGCTGACTACGTCATGCAAAGGGCCCGGAAAACAGGTCTCTGGCGCAAGGCGATAGTCGATCGCTGGGAGGAATCAGTCAAAACGCTAAGTCTGTACCTTGAAACCACGAACCAAATACACGAGTCTCAGTGTATTTCGACATCGGTATTGTTATCATCCTCTGGGAAGCGGCACTCGAAGAGTAATAAGCACCTGGAGTATTGTAATCAACTCATCTTCCTCAGGGTATAGAAACGACTCACCGCCATGGACGTAAAGAATGACTCTCGAATGTCTCTTTCGAGAAGGAGATGAGCCTCCGTTCAAAGAATCCTCCAAGACGTCATTCTTGCGAGCTGACTGGTGAGATGATCTGTAGTCCGACTGCAAGGCCTGCCATAGCTTTTTCCCAACAACCCATTCACCCGAAAGCTCGCGCGTTCCAGTTTCTTTTTCATCCAAAGCTGCCAATATTCCACGGAGATTCCGCTTGCGGACACGGAATGTGACTGGAGTAACTAGGGCATCTGCAGGGAGAGGAACCAAACCGGCAAGTCCCATTACCATCCGGACCATCGTCTCGACAGTCTTTCAGTCCTCTAAGCAGTACATACAATTCGAGTCACTCACGATGTCAGCTAATGATGAGTGTCTAGAAACGTCTCTCATCATACTGTTGATCACTGTCATCTCGATGCCCCATGTTCTTCTGCGCGGACCCCAAATATGGTGAATGAGGATATCTCGAGCAAGAGACGATGCTGTGGGGTACTCAGAAATCTGGAAGCTCTGCAGGGTGATGGAACACATGCAAACCTTTGTTTACGGCAAAGATGGGATACCTCCATACATTCCAAAGGTTGATGGAGTCTTGTTGTTGTGATTTGAGGGATCGGTCTACTCGAGCAGAGGGAGGAAAGACACCCGGGCTGTCGAAATCACGGAGGAGATTAGTCACTGACTTGCGTTGAGATGATGCCATAGGGGATGCGGAGTTGATGTCATCGCAGAAAAGCTGCAGTGAGTCTCGCAGCATGTTAACAGGGTGTGTAGAACTTTTTAGGCTGAGAAGATGTCGAGAACAAAGTCAAGAGAGATGTCGGTAGATCGCACGGGACATGAAGCAATGAGGGGAACTTCCAAGGGTATGAAAATCACCTTGCCTTTTTGGGATATGTTTTCTGGAGCTGATTCATTCTACCGCACATCAGCTCTTGGCACCGGGCACACATGTCTTCACTACTTGGCCACATGTCTTCGCACTCACTTCGTCACCCATCCATAGAACAGATATTGTTTTTCGAACTACAACCTAGTAATCGTCTCCTCGGCTGACTACTTCCTTCACAGTCGGCCGTAATAATATCGTGTGTTCCTGTATAAAGATCAGCCCATTCGTGAACACGAGATCCAAGTACACATTGGTCCCCACAAATTGTGCGGTCATCGCCCCCTTGACATCACATAGGGGGGGATAGTCTTGTACTATCCCCTGATGCACTAGATGGTTCAACTGTCAAGCAGCATGTAATCAATCCATCCTCTGGAAGGGTTTTGAGCGCACTAACCGCTAGTAGATATTTACTTTCACCAGCCCGATCAAGGTACCTGCGACAGAAAGGAAGTGTACCGAAGTTGTTGGTGATGGATTTAAGCAATGATTTTGCCGACGTCAAGCTTCGTGTGATAATTAAGCAGTGCGCACCCAGTCGATGTTTGCCTTACCGGAGTGGTACTCGAGGCACATCCATGATCTTTGCATAGTGCGAACACTCGCCCTAAGAAATCGACGTCAAATCACCGAGGCCGGTAAGAATGCAGTACGAACGTTTTCCACGACACGACCTCGACCCGTTGAGCCAAAAGTCTCGATAGCAAAGTAGTCACCCTCCTCCATCTTGGTTTGATCCTCATTCTTGACGAGCAACACAGATTTGCCACCATGTATTTGGTATCGATCGATGGAATGGCCGCTAAGATTCTCAATGGGTTTGACTACGTAGGAAGAACAGTCGGTTGAAACCTGAGTAAACACCAAGTGAACACATACCAGGCAACACTTTGCCATCAATCTCGACTTCATACGACTCCATCGTTTCCTGTATATAGCCTGCAAGTTCTCCGAGACGCATGTCTATGCCAGCCTCCTAGAATCGATCGTCTTAGCGCGAGTTTGATGAAGCAAGCGTTCCTTACTTTGACACCGGTATTGGTCGCAGCCTGAACAGCTTCAACCAGTTTACCGTAAGTCGGCTCAAAAGTAAGGGTGAACGCAGAGTCAACAATGCGACCTTTGACATGAACCCCGAAATCCACCTTGAGAACGTCACCGTGTTGTAAAACTTGTCTTCGATGAGTTCCGGAAATCACCAAACGGTGTACGACACACTTGTGGTATCCCCAGCGTTTGGGGTGTAATGAGCGGCGCAGTTGTTTAGGCTAAGCCCCGTCGGAAAACCAACCCCGGCATCCTGACCGTTCTCTTCAACGAGTGAGCGCGTTCCATCTTCGATATACTCTGCAATCTCCGTCATGCTCAACCCTGGGCGAATAAACTTTCGAGCACGCTGTCTAACTTGACGGTGAACTTCGGCAGCACGACGAATGTTTTGGTAGGTAGTCTCTGGGTCTTCTATAGCCAGCTTCTCGTCGTATCGTTTTTCCTCCGAAGAAATTCTCCATGCGTTACTGCGTGGTTGGTTGAATAAGTTGGACCACAGTACAGGAAAGATAACTGACTCGTCTTTGTATGGCTGTATCTCGCCTTCAGGATATACACCATTTGTGAAAATCTTGGAGAGCCCAACGCGAGGGGGATCTGTTTGTTGGATCTTTTTCTTCTTAGGCTTCTTCTTTTTCTTCTTCTTCTTCTGGTCTTGATGCAGTCCAGGAAGTTACGATACAAGGTTGCTTTCAGCATGCTCACCTGCGGCACCAGGCTCATCTGCGACATGTTCTTCTCCACTCTCTCCTTCGGGATCTTGGTCGTTTTGAGCCGGAACCGTCTCCTCGTCCACCTCGACAATAACTTTGGGATCGGAGATCATACTTGGACAAATGATAGTTTTCCCTTGTTTAGCTAGCCTAACCTGTATTCGTCGCCCTGCACTTAGTACCAACGTCTAGTGCTCACTTGTTGTGAAGAATAGTTGGATACCTCCTAGCTCAAGCGCTCATCAGCCACCTGAAGCACGTGGTAGCAAGGTAGTTGTTCCCATCACACTCGACACATCTCTGCTTCATATAACACACTCGAACATAATACAATTGTGTACCAGTGACCTTCATGCTCCAAAGCCGTACAACGTTCGCCCTGAACGCTTCAGGGCATAAACTACATCCAAAGCGGTCACCGTTTTGCTGAATACACAATCAGCAATGAGCTACTGGCAATCGATTCACACAAACCGTTTGGCATGTTCCGTGTATGTGACCGAATCACGAATCACATTCTCGAGGAAGATTTTGAGAACACCACGTGTCTCTTCGTAGATAAGACCAGATATACGCTTTACACCACCACGGCGTGCTAGACGGCGAATGGCCTGCAAGGATGCTCAGACACCTGATCATCCACCGAGAGAAGGAAACTGACTGGTTTGGTGATACCCTGGATGTTATCCCGAAGAATTTTACGGTGACGTTTAGCACCCCCCTTGCCCAGTCCCTGGAAAACCGAACCGAGTGAGCCGCTATCATGACGCTCGTAACTGTAACACCAACCTTACCACCTTTACCACGTCCCGACATGATAAAATAATTTGATTGTAGGTGCCCTCAGGGTGATGGTCGTAGTACTAGTAGAGGATGCTTCGCGACGAGGCGATACTGTAACATAAATGTGTCAGGTCACGTGACTTGAATCAACAAACGCGTCGCGTGCGTCTTTCGATCAAGTGATTGCTTTTTTTTTCTCATCCCTTCATCGGATTCATCCTACTCGACTTGAATCCCCCGAGTCAATTGTTTAATAATGTCTACTGCACGCGAATTTCTTCTCTCTGTGCTCCCTTCGCAGAGTATCGAAAAATTTGATAGAGAGGGGGAAAGGATTCCCTCAGTCACTCTCACATTTGCTCAGTCGTTGGATGGCAAGATTGCTGGGAGCAAGGGAAGGCAGCTTATCCTGAGTGGCACAGACAGCATGCTTATGACTCACTGGTACCGCCCGCTTATGGACGAAAGCATCCTGTCTGCTCATTTCTGACTCTAGGATGAGAGCTATGCACAATGCAATCGTTGTCGGCATAGGCACGGCTCTCAATGATGACCCTCAGCTTAATGGTAAGCTTGCTCAACGTTGTATGCCCGTTCGTTGCGTGAATCTTTGTGACTTCTAGTTCGTTTGATTCCCGAAGGGGACAAACAACATATCAGATCGCCACGTCCAGTCGTTTTGGATACACATCTGCGTCTTCGCACGGACTGTAAACTACTGAAAAATTACAGAGATGGAAAGGGTCAACAGCCTTGGGTTTTCTGTGCCTCTGATCCTGAATCAGCATGCACAGAAAGGATTGCGCGTAAATCTACTCTTGAAGCCGCTGGAGCGGTGGTGTATGAAATCCAATGTGTGTCCGGTACGACCTTTTGCATCTCCTAAAGATTATTTCCAACCAAAATGCAGGCTTTCTATCCATTCCCAGCCTCCTGCGAAAGTTATACGAGTACGATATTCGGAGTGTAATGGTAGAAGGTGGAGCGAGCGTGATCGGTACATTCATAAATCTGGCATCCCAATCACGCTACCCCGGGGAATCTCCTGTTGTTGACACTTTGATTGTCACTGTAGCCCCAACATTGGTGGGGGAGGATGGGTTGGGATACACTATTGGCAGCTCGGGGGATGGACCAGGCGTGAGCGATCATCTAGTTTTCTCGGAATGCCCACCGATTCCTTCCATCAGATTCCCAAATTCATGCACGTGCGGACGAAGTTGCTGGGAAAAGATGCTGTTATTGCAGGAAAATTCATATGAATGCTACGTGGCCAAATCTTGTATATATATAAGTACATATAATGATGCAGATCAACCACTGGTGATTGCGGATGAATAATTATTCTTGCATGAATAATTATGATATCACCGCGTTCCAATGAGATGATAGCAGACGTCTAGGAAACATGGCAAAATGCAGGGTTTCTTTGTGCTCTGTCGCAATGATTGGCAATACGCGTGGCGGCTTCCAGAGCGCGCTCAACAAGTAAACGCGGCGGCGACATCGGAGGGGTACAATCCAGGAGATCTAAGATGAGAGGGTAGAAATCGACACAAAGTAGGATCGACAGAACATACCTCTGTAGAGCAGCACATATCGCATCACGCGCTGGATTGGCTGTATCGCGAGGTCTCTAACACTGAGCTTCCGACTAGGGGGCTGACCTGACAGGGTCTTGGTGCTTTCCGGCTTCTGCGGGGACACAGAGGTTGTCTTTCTCTCTTGCTCTGTCTGCGTATACTGCCCTGTGCAATAATCCTCGTCCATCCGTTCTTTGGTCTTGCCGGCAGTGCTGATCATGGAAAACATAGGGGGTAGCTGAGGGGTGGAAGAAATAGATGTTTGTTTCGTCACGGATGGAGAAGAACTCGACATCATTCCAGATTTACGAAGGTGCCATTTACCTGTCAAGCCGCTGGACTGAGGATCATTTTCATCCGTGAAAAACTCTCCCGCCACGGCACACCAAGATACCATCGTTGCCTCGAGTTCATCTTCAGACGTGACAAACGCCGCGGAGACACCCCACGCCGACGGGTCCTCGAGGAAAGATTTCAAAAGCATTTCGGAAGCCCGAACGAGTGTCGAAACATAAGGGGCCATCGAGGGTGGAGGCGGTGTCGCGGTCTAGGCGATGTCATGAGGTGATGATGAGGTTGACGGTGGAAGCCAAACCTGAGCACTCAACAACATCCTTAATGCCCCTTGATACTTTTTCTCCGTTTGTATAATCTCCCGGATGCATAAAAGCGCTTTCCTGGCCGCCTGCCAGACTGCTGCATCATCCGAGTTTGAGGTCGTGTCCCTCGACATCAGGGGAGAGGGCAGTAGTATATCTATATCGCAAGGTTTGACGAGCTGCTCCGGAGTTGGTGGCGAAGATGATGGGCGAGACGTGTGGAAAAACCCGTTTGCGTCTTCCCCTACGCTACGATGGTGTACATTTCCCGAGGACCTCGAGGGCGAAATGTTTTTGCCCCGCTCGGAAGGACCGCCTATCTTGCGAACCTTCTCAAGTTGATCCACTAAAACATCGTCCGATATGCTGTCGTCATCCACAGCAATCGCCATGCTTAAACGATCCGGCAAACATTCTGGGCTCGCCGGTTGACGTCCATCAGCGGTATAAAGACTCGACGCCATTGGCGAAGTTCCTATCCAGGCCAAGGAAGCAAGAACATCGGTGCTTCCACTGGTTCGTCGTGATTTTTTCTCGTGAAAATGGACTACCTTGGAGTGACACTCGTGAGGAGAATTGAAGTCGGTTCGGCGGTCGTGCCATGTATGATGAAGGGGCTACTAGTTGTCACTGCATTACGTGTAAAATGTCAGATAGTGAAGTGACACACAATATCAACCCTGAAGGGCGAGGGTGGTCTGATTTGAGGCAGCGAAATCTGCCACCTGGGCGCGTTGTTTGATGGCGGGGTATCAGCAGCTGGTTTCCGTAAAACACTTCTCACTGCTTGTCGACGGGAGGATGGCAGAGAGGACGGTGAGAGAATGGGTTTCTCAACGCGCCGTTTGGCAAGCTTCGCTGAATTTGGGATGAAGGGTTGAGGCTTTGACATACAAGCAATATGTGCACAAGGTGCCACAAGCGTACTGCGTTCTGAGGGAGAGTTTTCTGGTAGGGTTGGTGCAGTTACCATGGACTTCCTTTGTGCATGCTGAAAAGGGGCTGGAAACCGGTGGCGAGGAGGTGGATATACATTTGTCTTTACGCAAAATCCGTGGTTCTTTGCTGTTCTAGCGTACGACACGTCTGGCGAAGTGGTAGGTGGTAGTCTAGGAGAGGTGGGCTCATGAGGGGAGGTATGGGGGTTTGGCAGATCTAGCGAAGAATGGATCGGGTAATTGAGTACAGAGTGTTGTGGAACTCCAAGTTGTTTCCGACGCATCTGAGGGTCTGAAGACAACAAGACTTCGGGTGATGCTGCAGAGGGCATGGAACGGATGTGCTCGTATGCAGAATTCAATCTCCGTGTAAGATCATCGTCCCGGATAACCAAAGCGTCAGAGGAGCCTCCACCAAGATAGGAGCTACATGAACCCATCGATTCGAGGTCATAGAGGTAGCCGTCAACACCGTTGGGTGATAAGGGGTTAGAAGATGTTACCGCAGGTAGGTAGGGTAGGTGTGAGGTATGATTGGACTCGTCATGTGTCGTCTCTGTCCGTACTGGGTCATCGAACTCAGGTACGATGATGAAATCACTTGTAGAAGAGTCGTCGGACAGATATACACTGGGCACGCGGCTCCTAGAGCGCCTTGCCTTTGCTTTTAGTGGTAGATCTTGCTTCCCGGAGAATCTTCGAAAGGGGGTTGACAATTGCCAGAGTTTCTTCTCCCCAGACATGCTAGAGATGCGTTACGCATGGAGGGGGACTTGAGCCAGATTGTACGATATCACTTGAAAGTAATAGCCACCGTATTCAATCGCTGGAGATGAGTCTGGTCAGCTAGTACTGGACAAGAGACGTGAGAGCAGAGTCACGAAATGATCCCCTGTCTGCCCAAAATGCGTCACGTGACAAAAGACATTGATTTATTCATCTCAGAGTACATAAACACGGTTCATAGGAGACGAAACCTAACCTTTCATTCCTCGGAGTCGCTATCATACAGTACCACATATTCCAGGGGCTCGGAGTGAGTCCGGGTATCCTGCCATTCCGCATCCTCGTCATCCAATGTTGGTACGCTCACAAGGGACACTGAAGAAATGTCGGATTCAGGATCTTCAACCTCGTCCGTCACAGTTTTAGAAGATGGTAGCGAAGGTTGGGGTGCATCTTGTGGTTCGTCGCTGGCATTGACAGAGTTCGTGGGGAGTGCGCTAGGCATCACCATTGAGGATGCCGCCAGCGAATGATCACTCGCTTGATCAGAATGATGATCTGCAACTGTCAAACTGTGATTTTGCCTCAGTTGCAACTCCTCGGGTAAATTGGGATGGCTCACTCAATCCACACACTACTCCCGAAGAAATTGCCTTGACCATCATTTAGTCGCCAGTAACCAACATACCTCCCCGGGACATCCGGCGCCTTGACAGAAGTCAATTGCATACTCTCCTCCGTTACAGTAAGGGTGAGCACATACCTTCAAGTCCCCCGTCCAGATGTCAAAATCTTGTCCTGGAAACACAATTCCAACCTTCGCCTTTAGAGCTGGACTGCATTCCGGGGCAAATATCTCTCCAGCAACAAACTGGACTTCGGTGGTCGTAGGCCAAGGTAGACTACCATTGTTCGTCATATGCCAGCCTTTGACAAACTCCGCTCCGGGGGGAAAGATCTGACCATCGGGTACATTGGTGTTGCCCACAAGGGCCGAGTCCAGATTCCAACTTTGCCGTGGTGAATTCGTAATGACTATTTCCTGCTGACCACCAGCAGGGAGTTGTTGAGCGATACGATATGATTCCTGGACATTTGACGGCATAGGTGATGGAGTACGGTAGCCATCGACAATTGAGTTGGCGCCGGAGACCGGAGAGACCGGACACGTCCCATGGTGTTCACCCGTCTGGGAAATGGAAGAAATAGCGGGGGTTCCCGGTAGCAATTCTTCCGCGACAAGTGACTCATAAGAGCCTGGTTCCGTGGTAGTGTCTTCGTTGGGATTAACAACCGGATCCCCAGCTTCCAGAGCCCGTACTGCATTCAGGTGCATCATTTCTTGGTTTACTCTCGGCCACAGTTGATGATAAATATCCAATGCTGGGTGAATTGATCCGGAAGATCCAGGTAGGTCTGCAACATCAACTAGAAGATGCGATGGCGCAATAGCGACGGAAGAGGGTGCTGCCCCTAGTACATCGCTCGCGGGGCTACCGAGGGGGCTGAGGAATTCTTCAGCGAAGGGGTTCTGATCTGCCGCAGGCACATCGGTAGCCTGATCAGATACAACGACAGGTGTAAGTTCGGGTGACTTCATTGGTGTCACGAGCGGACTTCGGGAGAGTAAAGCAGGGGATCTGGACTCGCTACAAACCGGAACAGACTTTTGACTGGCTGGCTCATCAATTATCTGTGTCTGCCCTACCCTGTAGACAGTCGGGATAATAGTGGCAGAAGTCTTCAACTTCAACATCGGATGATTTAGCGGGTGAACAGGGATTGGAAGGGCCTCGCAGCTACTGCACAAGTCGAAATCGGGACAACCTGGATGCATACACTGTGGGGGATCAGATTGTGAACAGTAGCCTGTATATTTTCTTACCTTATAGCGAGCACCGCGAATCGTTTTTCGACAAGCTGTATTCAAAATATACTCAATAATGTATGTGAATTAATGAGACAGACAGCTTACAGTCGCATACCGCAAGGTGAGCAACTTCACGAAGTGGGATAGAGTCACGCATCTAAGAAGCCCATGGTCAAGGATACCATCTTTTCCAAACACCGCATCCTTACCATCAAGTCTTCTGGTTTGTTCACTTTTACAAACCCATGGTTTGGGTGTTGCTCCGTTGTTATCCTTGAAAGACGATCAGATGGTTAGATTGTTGATCTCCATTACATGTACGTGGAAAGGCAAACCTGAAACAAGACGAGCATGTATCAAAGTCTGGTTGAATTAGCATCAATCCGTTACAGTCTGCGGAAGAGGCCTCACCTGGACAGACAACACATTTCTGGCACACAAAATTCAGCTCGAAAAGTTGGGATACAGCGCGAAGACTCACATAACGTTCCCCAACAATTGCTGAGTCACAGAGATTGCAGGTTGCAGAATGACGAACAAGTAGATCGGCGGGGGTGGCAGCTGGTCCCTGTCGTGTGACTGGGGCGTGATTAGAACCGGGAAGCTGTGGACGGTTTCCGAACAATCTGTCCCTATCACCACCAAGGACAGTGTGAACATAAACGCGTCCCGGAGTTTCTATATCAAAAAACTCGTGAAATGGATTGTGTTGCTCTGTTGCCCCCGATTTCACGCAGGCGGCGCAAAGATCATAATCTGGACTTGGGTCAGGGAGAAAAGGCCCAACTGGATCATCTGACATACCAGGACAATCCAGACACTTGTGGCGAACACCCACGGCGGTTTTATTGCAGCTATCACAAATGACGCCATGATGTACAGCAAGTGCTGGTTCACCAGCCGAGCCCGAAGATGCAGGCCCTGGTGGCCGACGAGTTTCCGATATACTGTTACGAGGCCGAGTGTCTCTTGCAATTTGCGCTGAGACTTGAGTGAAGCAATCGGTCGAGCGTTGCTGAACGACATGGGTGGGACCAAAACTCAGAGTATGAGCACTGTGCGATTTGGAGAAACAGCTGGGGCACTGATAATTCATGAAATAATCAGTCAAGGTTCTCAAGTAATCGACTCACGACTGCATGCCAAGGGCATTTGACACAACCATACCAAACACCAGTGAAGCTAGTTCTGCAGACGAAACACCATCGAGAACCATTCGTACCAGCGCTGACAGAGGTCTCTGTTTGGGGCGGAATAACATCGACACCAAAGACCCCAGGGGTAGACCCTTTGACGAATGGGGCAGATTGCTTCCCCGCGTAATCGGTTCCAAACGTTCTGCTTAGAATACGCTCTAAGTCATCTTTGAATGAGGACAACAAGACTTCGACGTCTGCCTTGCCCTTCGCGACAGGACAGCAAGGCGCAGTTTCCGCCGTGCCACACTCCGGAGAACGGGACTTGCTGGGTGTCGGGGAGAATATCATCGGTGAGGGAGGAGACATCTTAGATGGCAGGGGTAGAGGCGGAAGAACGAAGGTAGGTGGTGGTGGTGGCGGAGGTAGTGAGCTCGAAGGTAGTACACAACTGTGGCGGTGTACGACAGGAGATGGCAACTTGGAAGTAGCCTCGGACAAAGGAATTGTGGAGGCGCTGTACAGCGACAACCGTTCTGTGGCCACACTTGGCGTCTTGTGCGGAGTTTCATCAAAGATGGTAAATCGTAGCAAAGGGTTAGGCCACAGACGGCGCAAAGGAGCAACACAGGAATCGTAGTCGTCGGCAGAGTGCACTTCTTTGCCAACCAAAATGCGTCCAGGCTTGGACGCGTCGGGAGAGAAAATAAGTCTAGATAAATAATAATTATGGCTTATGGGGAATACTCGATAGAGCTATGGTGAGAGTGAGCGCCGGCTGGTGGCAAGCATTTAGCGGAAGGTTACAGACCTGATCATGAAGCTCTTTATATGTAGGAAAGAGAACAGACTCTGGAAAGGTGAATTTGCGAGTTTCATTTCTGTAGGTCGCCTTGACGGTGAACATGGTTGCGGTTCAAGGATGGGATTGGGATAGTACCGCAGCTTACTACGCATTTAAGGGCGTGACAAGGCGTGACATGGCACACGCCTTCGGAAGCAGTGCGAGTATGTCCGAGTCGTTCTCGCTGCTCTGCACGACGAGATTCGATCTCTGTCTGGAGGCGTTCGAGTGGAACAACACCCCCGACGGCTCACCATCACCATATCTCCTACTCGCACACCAACTCGACCGTCTGGTCTCCTCTGCCCATCTCTGCCGGTGGACAGTCTCCGACTCACTCGATTACACAGCACTTAGAAATGTTTGCGACGAAACTGTCCGCAGGGTAAATGGTGCTGACGGCAAGACCCCTCTCAAGGTGATCAAAACCCTAGTTCTTTGCCAAGCACTGACCCGGACCAGATACGCGTCGTCTTCCCGCCGTCTGGGAATATCACCGCGTCCGCCTCCCCAGTCGAGCCATTGCGCTATGATCCGACAGTAGGATCTCAGTTTAATCCTGATGTGGACACCCATTCTCAATTTGATCCGATACTCTCAATTTGCATTGACACGCAGCCGACCTCTGGCACCGTCTCCTTGAAAACCACAAACAGACAAGCATATGATGATGCTCGGGCGCGCGTTGGCATCCCCCCACTCGGTGCACCCCGTCCCCGTAATATCACCCCGAACCATCCGGATGATGTTATCTTGTTCAACACTTCTGGAGCCATCATGGAGTCGTCGATTTGCAACGTTGCTTTCTATCGCCATGGGAGCTGGCTCACCCCACCGCTGACGGTGGGCTGCATACCCGGTGTATTCCGACGATGGTTGCTGGAGAACAGTCGCATTCACGAGGCCGACGAACTCTCTCTATCATTAGACACCATCATAAACAATGAATGGGTGCTTGTCTTTAACGGAGTGACGGGATGTCGGCTAGGGCGAGTGAGCCGCGATAGAGATTCGAGCGTTCGGGATGGATGAATTACAATAAGCTTATAACTGGCGTGCTACCTGGGATCATCGACGTCCAGGGTCTCTCCGTCTGTCCCATTGAATATCCCATCATCCATCTCATTCAATATGTAGTCCACAACGAAGCTTTCCTGAACCAATCGATCGAGCCTTGCGTGGTGTCGTTGACTATAAGGAATCAAGCCGTCGACAATATCCTTCAGGGATGGTGATGTAGCCCCGATCGGCTGTCGCGAGTCGTAACCAGAGCCACCAGTCCCTTCTGTGGAATTGTAACCGAAGGCCTGAACAATATTTTCCGCGGGCCGCAACTTCAATATAGCGTAGAGAACACTTTGTGCAACACCACTTGTCTTCGCATTTGTGTTCCAGTCGCGGATATATCGTACGAGGAGACAAAGATCCGGACTTGGGAGCGTGCGTAGAACTTCATCCAACGCATGGTTGCCGCTCACAGACGTATCGCTCTGCAACCCCTGTTCCAACGCGACTGACCGAATATCTCCGAAGAGCGCAAGAAGCCTTCCTGGTTGTTGCATAGCTAGCGCAAGCTCAATCGCTCTCCGATAGTCGTGCATAGCAAGGTAATTCGTAAAGTCTTGCTCTCTGCATGCGAATGTAGTCAGATGGGGATAATACACGAGCGTTCTCACCTGAGCACTTGGGTAGCGCGTTTCGCTTCTCTTTTTTCCTCCTCCTCTTCCGTACAGTCTTGCCAGAACGTGACCACAGAATCGGCGGCTCCAGAGACGATTGTCGCCTCGTCGGTACTGATAGCTAGCGCCCAGACCTAAGGACCAATCTCAATCAACTCCTTGTTGGAAGATCTGACACGTACTTTGTCTTCATGGTTGTCGAGGGTTGCCACACATGTTTCCTCCCTCACGTTCCATAGCTTCACTAAGCCGTCGGATCCTGTACTCACCAAGTGCATTCCGTGATTAATAAAATCAACCCGGAGAACAGAATTGGTGTGCCCTTCAAATGTTTTGATGCAAGTAAAGTCATCGAGGTTCCAAAGTTTCACCGTCTTATCACTGCTCCCAGTAGCCAACATACGTTCCGTCTTTCCGAACCTAACATTCCAGACGCCTCTTTTGTGGCCTTTGCAACATCCTAAGCGCTTAATTTCTCCGCGCGGGGGCCTTCCACCAGAGCCAGGTGTATAGAAAACCTCGTAGATGTTTGCAGTGCGGTCTTGGGAACCAGATGCCAGAAATTGGTCATTAGGTGCGATGTCCAGAGAGTTAATGTCCTTGTCGTGGGCTCTATGTGTTGTAAGACTGTGGCATTTTATTGGATCTACACCTGCGAATGTCAGTGGGAGTTCTGACAGATCCCACATCTTGATTGTTCGGTCTTGACTTCCAGTGAAGACGAAACGAGGATGGGAGTCAATGTCGTTGTACACCCGTGACATAGCGATGGAACCGACGCTCTCCGTATGTCCTTCGCAAACAGCAATGCAGCCCCACCCATTGGTGTCGGGTTGTTGTGCAAAAGCCCATATTCTCGCTGACTTGTCCTTGCTTCCACTGGCGAATACACGACCCCCGAAGCCTTGATCCAAAGAAAGTACTATTTCGGAGTGACCGGCCAAAACTTGTGCATCCAGATTAGAAATTGAATAGATGCGAATGAGCGACGAGTTAGTAGCGAGTGCGAGCTGAGTGTCTCGTGGTCTTGAGTTACAGGGTGGATTTGGAGGGGAGCTAGGTGGCGATAAAAAGATGGCATCAACAATTTCGTCGTTGTATCCAATCATATGGCGAACTAGTGATCGGGATTTTAGGGAATAGAAGATGATGTTTTGGTCTGCATGTGTAGAAACAATGGCATCTACAGTCGGGAGGTAACTAACCTCCGAGAACAATGAGAAACGCCTCATGAAGGAGGGAGTGATCACTCACAAGGCACCAATAATTTGCCTCTGCGCTTCCTGATCAACAGCATTGGATCCAGACTCTGTAGTCAATGAGTAGATGACGGAGCCCTGTGCAAGATCCCAAATCCGGACGACACCCTTATCACCGGCAGTGAAGAATCGAAGCCTCGGGGATTTAACAATGAAGTCGTTCAGCTCAGGGTGTATGAACCCTACAGCTTCGACACTTTCCATGACTGGGACAGTCTTGGAAAGAGTCGGGGCTACGACAGTCGAGTTCCCTTTTCTTTTGCTGATGCTTCCGTCGGTTGGACGAGAACTTGTGGACATGTCCCAAAGTAAGACCACAGAGTCCCTTCCTCCACTTATGAGCCATTTTCCATCTGGTGTCACATCCAAACCGCGTGGAACGGAAACGTGACCTTCCAGAACGGCGATAGGTCGGAGTGCTCCTTGATCATTTCTAGACGTTGCCATCAAGTCAAACAAACGAATCCGCGTATCGACTGAAGCAGTCACGAGCTGAAAAGTCCTCGCCGAGCTGGCGATTGATGGATCTCGGGGAAAATTGAATTTTAACGCGCTGACAACGCCTCCGTGTCCTTTGAAAACATGCGTGACGTGTCCCGCAGAAATGTCCCAAACTTTGACAACGCCGTCCGCTGACCCTGAAGCAAGGAATGTCGATGTCGGATCAACTGTGCAGACATGTACTGGTGCATCGTGGGCATGGGTAATGACTCGGGAGGGGTGTACGACCTGGCCAGAAAAGACTTTTGGAATCTCGTACAGTCTGAGGGACGTAGGGGTTGTGAATAATATGAGGTAGGCCGCGGAAGGTGATAGACAGAGTGTCGTGATGGACTCGGATGCCTAGAGCATGTGAAGTAAATGTCGAGCAAGGAATATACGCACAGGAGTCAGGACATACACATGAAAACCGGCAAAGCAATTTTCCACTAGATGGTTCTGTCAATAACGCTTCTTCCGCGAGACATGTAACGATCTTGGACCCATCTAGGGAGACTGCGATAGAACCGGTTGTGTGTAACGGCTCAATGGTCCGCAATTGTTTGTAGCTATCATCGATCAGTTAGCCATATACATCCCTTGTATACCGGAAGACCCTACGTAGTCCTGACTTTAGGCCTCTGGCCACCAGCCATATCAGTTTTAGGGAGATGGTGTTGTAGCCTTGTCGATATATTTTTTTTCGAGGAGTCAGTTGTTTGGTACCAAACACTCTCGGTGAACGCTGTTGTCAAAATTGAACTCAGTGATTTGGACTTCCGACTGCCCGAGTCTATTAGTCTTGAAGCTTCTGAATCAATTGTTGGCAGCTAAGTACTAAGTCGACTTAGCCTAACAAGTCGAACCATGGCCCAGCAATTGGATCATAGAGTCTCTGACATGATCTACAAACAATACATTAATTGTGGGCGTAATGATGGGCCCCAGCGGGCATGCATCACAGTGCAATTCTGGCACGGAAGAACTGCACTTGTGGTCGAGTCCATACAACTTTACGATGAAAATGAGATCAGACCATTCCAATTTCCGGTGTCATACGTTCATACGATCGATCACAAAAATTAACGTCGCCTATTTTACTAGTGGAATTCTCGGGCAACCATGCGAGCTATGAGAAAGGTTGCTATCCAATGTCGCAGCGCTCAGATATGGATATGCACCCGGAGAAAAAAAGAGCCTCGAAGGCCAGACCAACCGACATGCATCACCGGATCAACTAACCCGATTAAGAGCGCCAACGCTACGCCAGCTGATTTTGAAGCCGGAAGGTGGTCTCCTCAGCAGCCCTTCTCAATCGATTTTCTTCACTTGCAATCCTTTCGGCTTCTCTTCTCTTCCTTCCTTCTTCTTCCAACAAGCTTTCTGTCGCCCTCAATGCAGCCTTCGCTCGAGCAGCTTCTGCATGTGCTTCGGCGAGTTGATCTGATATTCGCAAAGAAACGGATATGGCATCAGCAGCTTGTCGCCGCAGTCCAGCCATTTCTATCTGCAGCCGATCAATGACACCTTCATCAGCGGTAGAGTACATCCGGCGGCCTTTATCTGAACTATAAAGACGTGCCGCAGCTTCATGGATCCCAAGAACGTCCAGGCCGGACGCTGATGGGTTGTGATTACGCGGCATGACCATGTCTTCTTCGCTTTCATATTCGTCTTCTGAACCGTTACACTCGTGGGGACTATCTTGCCTCTCTGTATATTCTTCAGAGTCGCGATCGTATGGCCGTATAGAAGACATCACTCCTGGTGTGAAGGTAGGTGGACTAGCAAACGTGCTGGGCTCAGCGGAAGCTCCCTTTTGTGCCGGAGGTTTTCGTGGCCTCCCGCGCTTCTTCTGCTGATTTGATTGCGTTGAATCAGCTTGAGAAGGACCAGAGACAGCCTTGGACGTTCGTCCACGCTTCCGTGGTCGCTTCGTACCCGGGGGAGCAGAGAGGTTCACTGTCCAGTAGGAACCGAACCCTGGGTCAGTGACCGGACGAGGTTGTCGCTCAAATAGTCTATTCAAAGACAGATGGTGACGAACAGATTGCTGAGGGGAACGCGTCATAGCTGAGGGATTCCAAGAGAGAACAATCGTACCTTCCACGTTGGACCAGTGCTTCGAAAGTATGCATACTTGTCTTCCATAGCCGCATAGATATCTCTTATTGTTAACCGCTTCTTGGGACTTCCTAGTATCGCACAACGTAGAATAACAGGAAGCGTGTGCTGTGGTCGCCCGTCCGTGTCTGGGAGACAAGCGAGTGTGTCTGGGCAATTGGGGTGTGGCTCATGATCACCGTATTGGGCTTTTCCTGGAAGTCGAGAGCTACTTTTAGCTATCGGGTTTGCGCTTGTGTCCGACGTAGACTCAGGCGATGTTGGCCCCTCCCACTTTCGTTCTGCTGGCGTTGGCCTGAACAAAGGGGGTCAATAGAGGAAAGGCGAACAAAGATAAATCCAACCAACTCGCAAGAGCTAGATAGACATGCTTCAGGATTCAACAGGTTTTGAATGCTGGACATTCCTCCGTGGCATTGAGATGGTGGCTTCATAAGAAGTTACAGTACTACTCAGTACAAAGACGAGTATACGCGTTGTCATTGTGGGTCCAAGCGATTATATAATCTCTATTATTGCAACAAGTGACCCAAACAACTTGAGGCTGAGGCTACATCGGATAATTATTCGGTAAATCATGGAATTCGTACGAATAGCTCGTTGACGGGACTCTCCATCCGGGATCCCCTTGGGCAGCCGGATAGTTAGCGTTCATCAGCGATCCCGAGCTTGATGCATTCGCCCCGGAAGACGGTTGCCGATAGGGTGCGTGGACAACATTCGTCGCACGGGGCCACCACTCGTAACCAGGATAATATGATGTCGACGGTTCGATGCCCGGGATATCTAGTCCTAGCATGTGCGCCATCATGCGAGTGCTGATATCCTGGATCCCTGTGGTAGATGTCATCCGTTCCTTTGAGCCAGAATCCCCGAACGCCTCTCTTTGAAGCAAGTCTGAATTCTTCTCCCTCCCAAATGCATCATCGGCACCTCTTTTCTGCCTGTCAGGACCTTGCAACATGGGCGTAAGGTTGCTGTCCACCTGAACCTTTACGCCATGGAGCAAGTCCCATGCTCTAGCTGCATTGGGCCAGGTCGTCTGTGCATGCGTGAAGGCAAGTCTAGATTACACGAGGGAGTGGTACGTACTTGCATCTCTCGTAGCACAGTCAACGACTGCTGAAGCCCAATGTAAGCCTGCACGTTTGATGGACGTAGAGTTACTTTGAGTGGCAGAGATAAGCGTATGATAGGATCCGTATAATCTAGGACGTACGCGTCACAATATGCATGATACTGGATACAAATTAAGATGGGATGCAGGTATCATGGGTCGAAATGACTCACCCTGCACTGAGGATATATGGTGAAAGAAAGGGTGATGCACGCTTAATATTGTAGCAATTGTGATATGTTGTCACTGAATCATATTTAGCTGGAACCTCAACATTCAAATGACACTACTTACCAATGGTACTTATGTAAGTCGCAGCACTTTGGCTTAGGTCGAAGGCTTTCAGCGACGTCGTATTAGAGCCAGGAGGTGGATTGTGCAGTATCGGCTCAGAGCTAAAGAAATCAGCTTATCCCCCGTATGCACTAGATCAAAGTCGTACCCTTTCCAATTCGGTATACTAAAAATATACATCAATGACTCGCCTTAGATGAGGAATACTACTCACAAGGCTCTGTGCAAAAGCAACACAGCCGACCAGTATTTAGCGTGGATGTATAAAACAGGGGCTGGTGGAGTGTTTCTTTTGCTTGCAGAGTCATATCTTAGGTCGCCGGGGAGCTCAAGGTACCATTGGTCAAGACGAGCTTCCAAGTTATTCAAAACAGCTCGCCTGGAACCGCGCTCCGAGGGCTTTACTGGATAAACCAACGACACAATCGACCCAATGATCACGGCTAAACAAAACGCATTTTAGTGTGAATGATAACCGCGGGCAAATACTGACAGAGTGACGAAGCAACCCGAAAGCACCGCATGATGAGGACAGTCGATAAAGATCGGTATGACACTACGCTGAGTGGGTGGCTTAGATGCGAATCATCCTCGTACTGTGGAGTTAGTCAGCGTTGGCCCTCCAGGCTTGCACAGCTCACCTCTTCTGCATCCGGTAGCAACGTGTCGAAATCATCCTCCGCAATACATATTGGACGCCCTGAGATGGTAATGTTAGTTATCTACACGCAAACATTGAGCGTACACGAACCCATATAGGTGGAGCTGTATCTTGAAATCAAAAGTTGAGCTGAGTCCATCATATCAGATAGAGAGACGTACTTATCCGCAATGCAACAAGCCCACCATATTTGTTTCCTCACTTGATTTTCTTCATCGGAGAACATTTTCCTCCCATTGAACTGCCAGTTATCTGCTGCGTGATTGAGACCTAGGTCTAGCGCCTGAATTATCATTTATCAGACTGAAACTGGATGTTGGCATATAGAACGAACCATTCTAATGGCCATTCCTTGAATACCAAAGAGTGTTAAAAATGCAAGGCAAACAGATGTAACTGGTATCACCCACCGATGTACAGCCAACCCTGTTCCATGGACCCTGGAAGGTAAGTCAGCACAAAGGACCGACGACCCCACAAGTCCATACCAATTCCAAATTCACGATGGCCTAGGAGGAGTAGAGCCTGACAGGTCGATGCTCGAGAACTGTGTGACACTTGCGCTAATAACCAGAAAGCTATCAGTGGTCAAGAAAATAAACTATAAAGACAAACACGAAGTACCAAGAACACTTCTTGCTTGGGTGAGGTAATCACACCCAGCATCCCATATTTTGTCCACGGGCTCTGAAGCCCTCTCGTCCAGGTAGCGAGCAGCAACGGAAAATATCGACAGAAGCAGTAGTTTACTGACTGTTTGTGATTGTTCTGGGGAAGATGAGGGAGAATCACCGTTCGAACCTGGCGGACTTGGATTATCACTGCTGTTGGGTAAGCACAAAGTCAGTGAATAATACAACATTAACGAACCTTCGTTTCCTGTCGCGACGTGGAAATGTGAGAAACTGAGCTAAATGCAATCACACGATAAACCTTACCATTCATTATATTTTCGCAAAAAACGACCTTTGTGGATAACAGGAAATATTGGATGAACATACGAGAAGTACAAGTCAAGCAGTCGATCCTGCATCTCGTCAGGAGGAAATATAACAGGAACATCAGCGTCTGGCGGCACGGCAGACAAATCTGCCTTGGCAGATGGCCAGAAGCGCGCCATTGGAAGCCTCCTGTACAACAGGAGGGTCAGTATCCTCTGTGACCACATAAAGAGAAATAGATCCAACCAAACACCTCCGTCAAGACGACTATCTACGCGATCGTTTCGAATGAGGAGGTGGAGACCACTGGCTTTCCCATGATATCGGACCTGAATGCGATGAGTAAATTAGAGCGTCAATCTAAGCACAGCGTACCTCTTGATTCTCGTCTAACGATAGTTGTCCAAACGGAGTCGTAAACTGGGATTCATCCGTCTCTTCTGAACCTGAAACATTTAACAATAAGTTGAATGGTTTCTGACACTATCGAAATTATCGAATTACCCGACGATGCCTCCATAGTGTACATCTCGGTCCAATTCGGATGACTTGTACCCGCCCCGGAACTAGATTCATCGAGTCGACGGCGTTGTGTCAGAGGAGCCTCGCCATATCCACGAGAAGGTGACCGCTGAGTGCTGGTACTGTGAGGACCTTCCAATGTATTCCTAGACAAGCGAGCAGCCAAACGGTCTTGCCATTCTGCGGTTGGCATGCTCGACAGGGCGTTTTCTTCGTAGGTGGTCAAAAAAGGCTTGCTTTGAATAGAAAAAAGGAGACAATCACCTCTCGACGAGGAAACGATCTCTCGCGATATACGTGACTGACGCCTAGATCGTGCAGCATCGCGAGAAGTCTTGTTGCTTCGAAAGATACAAGCAAAGAAATCTTCTTTGGTAGCACCTGCAGGTTGAGAGAGACGTCCTGAAGGACCCTGATTTTCGCGTCAGTTGCGACGCCGCTGTGACAGAGGGCACGAACGTACAAATGGTCCAGTATCCACTCTGTTCAATATCTCCCTAGCCAATTCGTCTTCTCGGATGTCAGCTAACAAATCCTGTACACGACGGTCCGGACACGCAAGTAGTGACCCGAGTAATGACTCGACTTGGTGCCATCGCTGCTCAATGGCCTGAATGTATCCTTTTGGAGGGCCACGCTTGTAGCTGGGACCTACAGTACTCGGTGTGACTCCTTCTACCTCTGCGGCGAAAGCTTACCTAGAAAGGTACAGACTGAGAAAGGGGAGATCGTCAGGGCTTGAACGACAACAGGGTGACAGAGAGATACCATTTCCTCCAAGGGCACAGCCCTTGCAGGTTCCTTGAGTGCTGGAAGGCTCGCACTTGCTCTTGGTTTTTCTACACTGATCACAGGCTAATAATAAGGCAATTCAGTAGGCAAAGATGGGCCGCAAACGACCAAGTTACCCCTGCTACTACGTTTGCGGCTTGAGAGGGTGTCCTGGTTCAATTCTTCCTCCGAGTGTTCGGATTCGTTCCATTGTGTTGTCGACATTGTGGAAAGACAAGACTCGCCCAGAGCGTTTATGAACGGACTTGGATGAATAATAATTGGACAGTTAATAACGTCAATCTCGGCAGAACCTTCGCACGGGTACCCAATTGGATATTTAGCCTCTGATGCCTGTCGTTCTCACTTTCGTATGGGCAAGCGACGCTCGACATGTAACGTAGACAACTTAGCACATAGAACTCTCATACACTAATCACTGCATGTCCAAGCGTACAAACATTTAGTGGCAGACTCATCCGCACGACGGAGCGGAGTGCCTACGGACTAAAAGTGGACAAGTCCTTACTTAAGAGGACTGTATGGGAGAGGAAGCAATACAAACGAGTCCATCTCTTTCGCGAGTTGGGCAGTCTACAGCATCATGATCAGTCTTTCAACTACCACACGCAACAAATAACGTACCTTGGAGACCGTCTCTGCCCAACCGTCAATCTGCCAGGCCTTCTCCCTCGTTTCCTTCCTTGCGTCAAGGCTCCTAAGAAAGCTGTGAGAACGATTTCCCACCCAGGGTCTCTGAGATTCACTGACGGGTATTGCCACATGTGATGAACTTGATGGAGCCTTCCGATCTGCGAGAACCAAGCTCCGACTGGTGCGACAAATTTACGACGGGCTTCAATACCCCTCCGCCTGGCAGCACCATCAATCTCGAAACATGATGCACGACGGGCTATTGGAAACAGACCATGTATTCTCCCATTCCAAAAGGACACCGGGCTTCAATTGGTAACTCCGGAGTTCAAAAATACCACCTTGAGCATGTGGTGGTGCGGTAGGAAAGAATGCAAATTCTTGAGCAAGCTGTGTAGAACGGGAGGCTACGTAGGGAAGAAGCGCCTTGTAAGATTTGGTGTGCTGAAGGGAAATAAGCACCATGGACGAGCAGAATCAAATCTAGGGCCACTACCTCTGAGTTTCTAATGAGTTCCACTGTCTTGTCATAACCAGCATAGTTCTCATATTCTAGAATATGGACTGCAATTTGAAGCAAGATGGATAAATCATCCTTACGGCACGAAATGAGATACACTCACCAAACGTGTCTTGGTTACCGACCAACGTCTCCCAGCTGCCTGTCAGCTTAACATGTAACCGTGGGTCATCCTTGATCCCCGCATAGTACTTTTCGCTACGAGCAAACATGAATGTAATAGCATCCTCTGCTAGAAAGCGACGCACGCAGCTGCCTTATACTCGTCAATCGAATCGGGTTTCACTTGATGGACTACCCGACCATTAGGTGCATTTGTTTAACATGCACCAAGAGCTCCTACCTTCGAATCCATGGACATATTTACCTCTCGCAACAAGCCTTGAGTGCTGCTGTACTTCAATCTCGCCTGCTTTCCGAGCATCTGGTGATCCATGGAGCAGTGTCTGTCGTATTATGTCCTTAGCACGACAGCCTTGAGAATGTATGTGCGCTACCTGGACTGAAATAGAGCGTTTCGCTCCTCGAAACGCAACGTCGGGTTTAAATGCACTCTTTGCTGCCAGGTGGAACATCGTCGAACTCGTACCGTTGTCGAATGAAACCAAAGGGGCTTAAAACGGCGGCAAGAAGCGGAGTTCACAGTGAAAACCTGCTAAGCAGAGTGTAACATAATTAAATATTTGATTTACGATATGAACACATTTTGTGGCACAGACGTCACCCAGACCTCGTATATCACCCATGGAAGAGAAACATCTTCGCCAGCCGTAGCTCTGAAGAACCGAGCGTGGCTCCCCACCATCCGCACGGTGCACTCCAGCAAATCACTATCTCGACCCTGGGTTGACCCTGCTACCACCGCCGTGCGTCGAGACAAGAGTTGGTATGGCGATAGGAGCTACGCACCCGTTACAGCTCAGCATCACGTATCGTGCAATCACGATGCTTACCCAACATCTTCCATCGGAAGAGCACTCATATTTCGATCTACGGAGGATCTGCTCGTTGTCCGGAGCCACGAGGAAAACCAGCTCGACAATGGATTCATTGAATTCGAACGTCGACAACACGTCGATGAGAATGTAGTCGCCTTGTTTTGCATCTGTACTGACCATTAAAAAGTGCTCAGGCTACGACCCTTCAACTCACTATAAGGACTGCGGAACGCAGTGCCGGTGTTCCCATCCACAGCACAGGAGAGGGGATGTTGTTGGTAATGCACCATTAGATCCTCTCCTATCAGCCCAGCACGTTTTTCCTCGTTCCCGAGCAAGTTTATCGCGGCAAGGCAGTTGGGAATACTCTCATCAGGAAGCAGTTTGATGTTGCTTTCCAGCAGGTAAGGTGTACCGAGGGCAGCTGCGCGGTTTACATGGTAATCGTAGAGATTGGAAACATGATCATCCGTCTTCACAAAACCCAGACCAGGAATTTGAGTGTCACTAGACACTGCGACACAGAATGGGCGCGCTATAATCTCGTCCAGGTAGCGACATGCATGTTCCTGCTTCGTGTAACAAATCAAAGATTTCAATTGAGATAAACTTACTATGTGCATTCGGTTACGTTCGTTTCCCTCGTGACCAGCGGTGAATGGCTCGCCTCCCCCAAGCTCTATTCCTTGATCAAACCAAATTTCTGGTACTTTGTTACTCAGGACAGTGAAATAATTGTCTGCCATTTTGATCTGTTCCTTTGTCATACCAAGGGAATCATTATGCAAGAGAGAGACAAAGTCGAGGGCTAGTTGTCGAGTTATCATGGCACCATGACCTAGCCACGCAAAGCTTGTGTGAACACCGTTTGAAGTCATCGTTGTACGCAGCCGACTGGATAGATGCTCGTGCGGGGGCAAAAGATGTATTCCGCCCTGCAAGGACTCTTCTATCCGAACGCGGAGCGCCTTTATGAGTTCTGGCAGGACAACGTAGTCGTCATCCTGTAATCGCCACACATAATTGATTGGCAAAAGGACCGTGTAAGCCCAGGTGAGGAACGTACCTGGATGAAACAGTATGGAGTCGACACCTTGATGCATGCAAGGAACCGAGCAATAAAATACAGATTTTCCGGAGAATTCTCTATCTTGAGCTTCCGCGTGTCACAGTGAGCGCTGGAGAAAGTCTAAGTGCAGCGTCGGACGAAGCTTCTCTCGTGCATCAGAGGCTGACCAACCTCTTTTGACAGCTTCTGGGGACTGTTGTTCCAGACATAGACTTCAGCAATGGTGTCGTCTAACCATGGCCCGCAAAGGAGAGATGCAATGCGAATGACGTTATCCAACCGAGACCAATTGAGGATGATGGCAGTGACATTGGGAAGCCTCTCAGGTTTCGACGTGGACAGACCCACACGGATTCCATGAGGATCGGTGGTCGAAGATTTTGTAAAAGTGAGAGGAAAAGTACGCGTCGGAAGTCGCAGGTGGCCCAGGATCGCATCTATCGTCTGCGCCGCGGCCATCGAGGGTGATCGTAAAGTACACCACTAGAATATGATCGACTTAGTACTGGCCCAAGTTCAGTCAGCCCCGACTTTGGAGTCCCACTCCAATATTGATAAATAAAAATAGTGATCAGTCCTCATCACTGAAAGTGGTCGACTATCTCTGTGCGTGATGGCTGCTTCGGTTCAGCAGGCAGGGGGTGGACTTGGTCTCAATGATTATAAAAGCGAGGCGAGTTGTCTACAGCAAAAGTATTACAAAAGCGACTCAGTCCATTCTGGCTTTGAGTGTGCGAGTTATGACCTGATCTTTGGTACTGAATGAGGAGGGTCAGACAGAGATGCTGTGATCAATGGTAAAGCCCTCACATGACATGTACAATGGCACCCCAGCCCGAAAAGGCATCTCGATCGACTGCGTTCAGCAAAGTCTGCGAAATAGTCTCGAAGAGATCCTCTGGTTCCAAGTCAGGTTCCCAAAGGCCCTCTGCAACACCGAACAGTTTTGAGGCGGCAAGCCCAGCGACGACAAAATCTTTGGCGAAATTGATGCAACCTATGAGATCTGTTGCAGCGATGAATGGATTGAATGCGCCCGTGGGGGACTTTGAAAGACCGGCGATGACAGGCTCGATAAAGTATGGTCCAAAACGGTGCTCGTATAGAGTAGAGGACACCAGGTGGGTAAACGTTTCTGGTTGGATCTCCCGTTCCTCTTTGATAGTGTACATGTTGACGCGATAACGGAAGCGCTCGTGTCTGCGATGCCTGAGATGGGGATGCTGCGGATCATTCAGGTGACTTACAGTGTGGTGACATCGGTACCGAGTCCGGAGAGACCGACATACAATCTGTCGGTCACCGGAAAGACCTGGAGAAGGGTGAGATGTGAGCATATCATAGAGAAGTGTCAGATAAGCACCCTCTGGAAGTTGGCTGAAATGCCCAATGACTGGGTGCCCAACCGTAGGTCGGAGGCGATGGCGACACAATCCTTGCCAACCATGGCTATGACGGAGCCACCGTTATAATCCATTATTGACTATGTGTATGTGAGACGAAACGGACGGCAAAGATGAAGCAGATGGTACTTGCCATGGCTGCTTGCTGGGAGATGTCGGACGCGTCAGTGATGAGCAAGTGCCGTGACGCGTCCCAGAGATATGTCACGGATATTGTCACAGCCACGTTACATGCGCATGTCACGCTTGCAATGTGTCACGTTCATATTAATGCGGTCATAGACACAGACACGGTCAGTCACTATCTTATGAATCGCATTCGCACCAGTTTATATCCCTCCCTAGCTCGTCCGCTATCCAACATTCGAGCCCGGGTACAGGTATGCTCTTTTTTCTCTCTCCCTGACATCCCTCCAACATACTGCTCAGGACAGGATTGCACACATCGATGCCCAGCGACCTTTCTCACCCGCCCTGGTCGATTCCTTCAATCGCAGACACGACTACCTTCGCATCTCACTAACTGAGCGATGTAATCTCAGATGTATGTCCCTTTTTCGTCGGTTCGAACCTCGCACATTCATTCAGTCATCAGGCTTCTACTGCATGCCGAGTGAGGGCGTGGAGCTCTCTCCCCGAGACCACATTCTCACAGACGACGAAGTCGTCCGTCTTGCCTCTCTTTTCGTTAAAAGTGGAGTCCGCAAAATACGTTTGACCGGTGGAGAGCCAACAGTCAGAAAGGGTCTCGACAGTATCATTGGTGACCCCTTCCGCACTCTTCAAGTATCGGCTGTCTCTGACACTGACCTCAGCACGACTCAATGAATTGCGCCCGTTTGGTCTCGATTCGATCGCAATGACCACTAACGGGATTACTCTGCATCGTCGATTGTCCGATTTAGTGTGCAAGGGCCTCACCCACCTCAACCTGAGGTTTGTCTCCTCGCTTTTCCTTCATGTAAATATCACACTCAGTCATGCAGCCTTGATACGTTAGATCCATTCAAGTTTGAAATCATGACACATCGCCCTGGTCACGATGCCGTCTTGCGTGCTTTGGATGTGGCATTATCTTGCCCTGGTTTGCAATCTGTCAAGTTGAACGTCGTCGTCATCAAAGGACTCAACGATTCCGAGGTCCTCGACTTTGTCGAACTGACAAAGGACAAAAGGCTTTCCGTGCGCTTCATCGAATTCATGCCTTTCACAGGTAACTGTTCAAGTAGTCTTCCGTTCATTTATTAAGTTGGTGCGTTCAATCTACAAGGTAATAAGTGGGACAAAGTTAAAATGGTACCGTCCACGGAATTGCTGGACACGATTAAACACCGACACCCGACAATTGCACGCGCACCTGATGAGCTCAATGATACTGCTCGTTCCTGGCAAATACCGGGATACACGGGCAACATTGGTTTTATTAGCAGTATGTCTGACCACTTTTGCTCGTCTTGCAATCGTCTTCGACTGACTGCCGACGGCAAAATAAAGGCGAGGGTATTTCTACGCCGTGATAGATCACCCTTCCTGACTTTGCGTAACCATCAGGTTTGCCTGTTCGATGCCAAAGAAATATCTCTTCGCGACGCAGTTCGAAGCGGTGCAACAGATGAAGACCTTCTACAGATTGTCGGATCCGCCGTTATAGGGAAGAAAGAGAAACATGCAGGGATGGAGGGTATTGATGTCCTAACGAATCGACCGATGATTTTGATAGGAGGTTAGCTACTTTCCTCCAGAAATGTCGTAGAGATATAGCTAGCAGCATCTTTCCTGATCAACGCTTGTATTTACCCAGGACTACAGCAATCATTGATACACCCCTTCTCGGGCCTACCGCTCAGGAATCTCGCCCCCGCTGCGGCCAGTTCCATCCCAGTGACTCGAGTTGAACGACGCTGGCAGAGTCACTCAGCCGACCCCACGCCCAGGCTAACCCACCTGGATTCCGCTGGTCGCCCATCCATGGTCGATGTTGGTGACAAAGATTCGACGAAGCGTACCGCTACAGCGACAGGCTGTATCTACATTCCCAGAATTGCCTATGAACTGGTTACCGGAACCCCATCCCATGCAAGAAACAACCCGTCAGTAGATAAACTACGAACCAAGGCCACCAATAAGGGTGATGCCCTCACCGTAGCGCAGCTCGCAGCGATAATGGGATGCAAACGAACTTCGGAACTGATCCCCTTGTGCCATCCTCTGCAGCTCTCTAACATCTCGGTTACGCTGACCCCCGAAGTGGTAGACATTCGGGAGAGTCGAGGTCATGATTTCCACACATTACCACACCGAATCCGATGCACAGCTACGGTTTCTTGTGAAGGCAAAACTGGGGTTGAAATGGAAGCATTAACCGCTGTATCCGTCGGCTTGCTTACAGTCTGGGATATGCTCAAGGCTGTGGCGGGCAAGGAGATGGTGATAGGTGAAATATTTGTGTCACACAAAAGTGGTGGTCAATCCGGCAACCTTACTCGCTGTGGGTCTGTCAAAGCTGCTTAGAGGCTCCGTTGTAATGAATATAACTTTGTTATGAATTAGAGAAAATGTATATTTCGGTGTCTACGGGTTTGTCAAATCTAAACTATGTACATAATGTATTGCGCAGGAGAGCAAATATTGATGAGAACTCGGGATGACCGTGTGCGTGATGTCACATGCGTTTAAAAAGGGTTCCAACGACGCATGAAAGGGAACGTAGACGTCCAGGAACTAATCACTAAGATTCACCAGTGTCCGCGGTTTGTGCCAACGAAACCAAGTTCCAAGGCATCCTCTACATCCTCGGATCGTTCCTCAGGCTTTCCAGAAAGCCCGACGAACCCGACGCGATGGTAGACTCGACGGGCATTGTTTTCATGACCGACGTACAAGACAACGCTTTCTTTACCACAGTCCAGTAGGCTGTTTCGACTATATCAATAACAAGAATACGGGAATAGGACCAAATATACTTACTGTCGAGTTACACTGCGAACCAAATGCATAGCAAAGCCTTGACGCCTCCAGTTGGGGCAGGTGTAAACTTTAGTGATCGCAGACACCTTCATCGACGACCGTGTAACAGCGCAAATGGCCGCGACTGCACCTGATATTTCGTACAGCCAAATTTGACCTTTGGACACGAGGTCGTGGGCTTCCGCGCGAGCAAGCTCGATGGTCAGCGGGAAATACACCTAAACAATGCCACATGAGTATGGATTGGACGCGCGGCAACACGATCGACTCGTACTGAATCATCTGCGAAACCCTTGCAAAGCTGGGCAATATCCTCGATATCTGAAATCATTCCACGTCGGATAAGATGCCCGAATGGCAGATTCACCTCTGAGTCGGTGATTGTTTCCTTGGTGCAGTAGGAGAGGTATGCGGAATAGAATGGTTGGGGTTCCACCTGGTAGCCGGTGAGGCTTGTCCAGTACTTGCTGAAGGCCTTGACGAGGGCGGTCATACCAAACACGGAAAAGATGCGCGTCGGAGGAACGCATGACGCCAAGCGGTCAGCGAGGACTGTGACGCGAGGTGCCAGCCATTGAGGTGAAGCTAGCATCCTGGGCTGCGCTGTCCATAGGAAGGCAGGCAATTCATGCTGTCCCGCCCGATGACAAGCCAAAACCAGCTCCAGTTCTACAATGCCCTGTGAAGAGGTTGTCCAAACGGTCAACCATAACGAGTCGTTGACTTCGTCACTTGACGGTGCGTCGAGTGCTACTTCAGACTGAGTAACAAACTGGCAACCTGTCAATGCTACTTCCACACTGATTTTCTTGAGTGCGTGAGCCAGGATAATATTGGAAGAACGCTCATATTTGGAAAGCGTTGGATAAGCGACGGCGAGAAAATCCTGAGCAGAGTAATGTTCGAGAACGCGGATTTCGGATGAAAGGTGGTATCTGAGACCGGGCATAATGAGAATCGAGCTGAAGGCCTGAGAGCTGCGAAGGAAACTGGTAAGTTATTTGACTTACACGCCCACTTTTATATTGAATGTCTAGCACCATGGTTTGCTGTGAGTTCCTGTGGAAGTAAGCATGGAAGCACCAAGTAGAAATGACAACGCAGAGGATGGCTGCGGTAGGCCATGCCATCGACTCCTGCCTTGGCAGGTTACAGGATACTTGGAGGAGCCATACTGTGATGACAACCACAGGGTGGATCCTAATAACCAACTTTGAACGCGGCAGTCTTACCCAGCCCAGCTTGGAACTGGCATTGAGCCATATGGGGGGAGGACTCGGCTCCCAAGTAATGCCGCCCGGGTCGCATCCTACATTTTCCTTGTTTCGAACAACCCAACAGCAATGAAGGGCGACGAATGGCTGTGCGACGAAGGGACCAACGTACGGCATGTAGGATATAGGCAAAGAGCAGCTGTATAGGTAAACGATGGTTCCGAACACCGTGATAGCGCCGGGAAATCAGCTGGAGTGACGGGCGCGGCCACTGGCCTAACTCGTTTCAGCTCGTGTCCATCAGTGAATAGGGGCCCGTGCCATCCAGACCTCCAAAAATCACTGTTCTATATGGCATACGCCTTGGAATGCGGTGGGCACAGGATGGAATGGGCAATACGGGTGGCTACTGAATGAACGACGGCAGCTCCTCCGATATAGAGTTCTGTCCGTCAACCAAACGCCTGATTTCCTCTCCAGCCTGCACCGTGAACCGTTATCGCGGAATGTTAGAGACGATGAGCGAAACTTACTTCATCCAACTTGATAATAGTTGGGATAGCTTCGACTTTCCATGGTTCTTTGCGGAATATATTGTTAGGCGTCTTCCACCTGTCGTAACCATTAAATTGAGACCGCCCGAAAACTTGTGTATCAGATATCAACACCTACTCTGATCTCTGGCCAACGTAAACTAAAACAGCGGACGGCCCTTCCTCAGAGCCGAACGTGTTTCTGATCAAATCTTCTACAGCAACACAATCCTGTCGATGTTCGGCTCAGAAGGTAGGTCACGTCAACTGTCAACCCACGGGGCACCACAGCAAGTTACGTTCTGGCAGTCTTGAAGAGAAGAAAATGAAGAACCGCTCCTTCCCGTTCCTCAGTGATGCTGCGTCGGAGGGAAACTGGACTTCACGGAAGGACATTGCCAACAAATATTTGAAGTTTTTGGCAGATGAGATAGCAAGAGAGCTTGGTGTATAATCAATTCGGGTGTAATATCCCAAGTATGTAACATGTCACAGATATCTAGATCCCACGGCGAAAGATGCAATCTCTAGTAATGCTGTCTTCGCTTCTAAATCATCAGGATAGCGGCTAAGGACAGAGAGTGTATCACGACGAATAAACGGGTTGAAAAGTGCTCAGATACCTGTCATACATTACGCCAGTACGGATGACGAAGGACGAACGAAAGGAGGACTGAAGTTGGCGGCACGACGCCCAAAATCGCCATGGGCATCGAGCAAAATTTTCAAGGCATTCTGGGCGCGGATCCTTGACATGTCCTCTTGCCGCGAGGTGAGTGCCGTCTGTACTTGGGGTGGCTTATCTTCCCATGGGTACTGCGCGTGCAAAAGTGGCATCAGAATCACGATTTTCTCGCCATAGTCTACTTACTGGTAGGTACTGGAAAATTATTTGTTCGATCATTGCAAGTGTCCAAAATGCAAGATTCGCGTACCTTGTGCAGATACTCATATGCAAGTAGTGTGCAACCAAACTGAGGGCTACTTCGAAGGACGCGTGCTAGGCCACCCTTGAACAGCGCTCTGAACCCCTCTTCTCGGTCTAGGCAGCATTCAGTCAAGTTCGGTTCGAGCAAGTGGGTACTGGGCTCACATATTTTCACAAATGCATCTGTTACACCCTTGTAGTGAGACTGGCCTTTGCGAGATTCTACTTGAAGGCGAGTCTTCACCACGTCTACGGTTCGTCAGCGAAATTCAAAGCAAAAGGTACACGAATTGACCTGCTGGAGTCGTCAAATAGGCTGCTGGCATACCTCTGCAGAGATGCTCTCAGATCGAGAAAACTATGCAATTGTGCACAAGGACTCACGCGATGGCAGCTGAACTGAGTGTCTCAAAGAAACCGAGTTGTTTTCCGTTGTAACCCTCTTGGAAAACATCTTTCTTGAGATGTGAGTAGGCAGGGAAGTAAATTGCAGAGAACGGGATATCACGGAGTAAGCAAGCGGTTGCTCCTCGGTATAAACCCATAAGGCCCAATTGCCGAACGATGTGCATAGCACCTTTTGGGGCGGCACCCTCTACCTTGGCAGCTTCGCCTTGGACCTGTAACCGGATTTTCCTTTTTAAAAAAGTGTTAACAGTCGTCGAGAGGACTGATTTGAGAGGCATACACAATTTCCAGGGGGTTTGTGAAGACCTGCTGGGGGTTAGTACCATCACACAAAGCAAGATCGGTACATACAACTTGGCAACCACCCGCGGCACCACCAGCGAAAAACTCCCACCCTAGCTCGATTCGACCAGTTTCAGGGTCCATCGCCCGCCCACGTACGAGGTCATTAACGGTCAATTTAATGGCTTTCTCTGGGGCAACACCCTATCATTGATATCAGCTGTGTATTTTGTAACGGAGTGAGCGTCCGCACAATCAATTGAGGGCCAAGGCCGCGGTAGAATCCGACGAATCCTTCATTGCGAAGGATCTTCTGGGCACAATCCAGACTATTCTTGTACAGCATTTGACCGACAACTGTGCTCCGTTGATTCTGTATACTATAGCCCCAAAGCTGTCAATCGAAAGTGATGCATAGGCATCGGAAAAGCCTTACCGGGTCTAACAAACACGGCTCCGAATCAACAGTTACCAGGACAGAAAATCGATGTGACACAAACCTTCACTGTTGATCCATACTTTAGTACATTCAATTGCACCTGCTCAAACGGGTGAGCTTACTCACCCATGTCAATGGGATATACAATAGTTGCTCCAATTGCGCCAGCAAATCCTGTAACCTGCTCAGAAACATTCACTTATCATCTCCATTAACGCTGACCTCCTTGAACAAAATTATATGTGGATTGCAAGAGTCCATTCATCAAAGAAGCGCTAGTGGTCGCAGTCTTGCCATCTGATTCCTCGTGCGGGGCCCTCCAGCGAGGATCCAGTAACTGTGCAAAGTCAACCAGAGCAAGTCTCCTGTCGCCGTTCCCCCTTCCAGCAAAGTGGAAGACAATGGAGGCTTCCATGGGTGTGAAGAGCGAATAGCGTGACTTTATAGCGGAGTGGTTGAGGAAGTCAGACTGATCTATTCGGCCGTCTTTGGACTTCGCAATCGCCTCACGTATGATACTGGCATAGAATTTTATATACTCCTGCCTTTTTTTGCATGGATCTTATCACGTACCGTTCAACCATATCCATTTCTGATATCCCGTTCTGCGACGTTAGTGTTTTCTGCGAAGATGCATCGATGACACCTACCTCGAACGATATTGTGGAATGCTACTACTTCTGAATATGATATACGTCCTGATGGAGTGAGTGTGCATAGCGTAGGCAAGCGTTCAACCACCGCATCCGATAATTTGTGTCCCGCAAGCTCCTGGTGACGATATGGGTTTGCCACGCCATCAGTGATAGTAAGTCCACGTACGAGAATAATTTGCTTGAACTGTTCCGGTTTAATGAAACCGTCTTGGTCTGCGTCTAAATGTTTGAAAGCTTGACGGACGCGTTCTCCCTGCAGCTCTTTCATCAGTTGAGTGAACTCATTGTCTGCAAACGGTCATACTCAGTGAGAGAAAATAGGAATTGAAGGGTTACCTACACCCGAGCACGTGTGTTCCGTTCTTCTTCCCTAGATACAACTTAACCCAATCACTGCGAGACGCGTGTAAACGAAAAACACGTTCGCGCGCAAAGGCGGCCGACTGACCAGTCAAAGTCAAAGGGGATGGAAGACGAGCCAACGTTGGCTGTGAATACACTCTTGAACCCATCAAAGGTGATTGTTCCAGAGTTGTCCCTTTATGTCAACAGACGTGTTAGATTCAGGCGGTGGTACATTTTCTTTGCGACTCACACGTCAAAGTATTTGAAAGCTATCCAATAATCAGCGTCCGAACGTTTTAAAAGTGTCTGGAAGACTGTAAAGTCTTCCCACGAGACGAGGCCCCGCTTTGAGGCGTCGGCGACGCGGAACAACATCGCGAACTGTGCACGGCCTATTTTAGTCAGGTCGCCTCTCGGTGCAATGGCATTGACGAAATTCTCGGTGTCAAGGAACCTAATGTACCGGTGAGTGTTTTGTGAGAGCACATTGACTATATGATGCACTTTTCACCGTTGGTCACGACTTTTGCATTGGCGTCAAAGACACGCCTCCACCGCTTGAGCTCGTTCTCGGGGACTGCCACGGCATTCCGAACACTCTTGAGAGCGGACCCGGTGAGGGAGGATGGACTGCCTTGTGCCTCGCAGTGGATGGATGGTAGAGCGGAGAGCGGAGACATGTGTAGTCTGCGATTCTATAAAATTAGTAGTCCGGTGAGTTCTAGGGGTATGTCTATGAGATGGACAGGTTGTGGGTACTTGTGCAGCTCCACTGCAATGGCTGCCTGGAGTCTACTGGCAGAGTCGTTTTATTCTCTCAACAAGACCGGTGCGGGGATAAATGTGGATTATCTAAGCATCATGTATCGCATAGCATCACAACTGCGGTGCAATGCATTGCAATCTACGGCTACACACTATTGGCGCGAAAACAGCGGGTAGGTTGCAGTCGACGGCCAGTCACCGGCAAAAGCTACCTCGCGAGGAAGCCGGAAGCTGATACAGTACATATCCTTGTTTGGAGCGACTGATCGCACCATGTGGAACGTGACTTCGCTTTCCAACTTGCTTCCAATCTTAGCTTCGGCCCTCTGGCAAAATACCTCGCGTCACCGCATATTTGCATAGGCACCTGCATGTCCACATACCTGCCTGATGTCTGTCTCAGCCTTGTGTGGGTCTACTTCGCGAGTGAAGCAGTAGCAATGCACCATCGGCATGGTGGCATAAACTCCGTCCAATCGCCCTTCAGTCTCACCTCGCGGAGTTAAAATGCCTCGAAGTGCGCCCAGAAATTCCAGTGCTGAGTCAGGCAAATTCATAACGAAGTGCGTGATTTTGTTCCGCGACAACGGGATGGGCGCATCGGAAGCTTCCGTCTTGGATGAATGGGCATCACTTGCCTGCTTCTCTCGCTGACGTTGTTGTTGCCTTTCCTGCATCCTGCTTAACCTTGGACCTCCATATGCAGGGAATGGATTCTCCAGCACTTGAGCCACGACGTTCCGAATAAAATCACGACCATCTTCGCAGCTAGATCGTACGAGATCGGGCACCTGGACTGCTGTAAGCGTCGGGTACTTCAGGCATGTCGGAGACATACGTGATTAGTAATTATGTTCTTCGTCAGCCAATGCGCGCTCTCCGGGTTCAAGTCGTTTGCGAGGACAGCACAACCTTTCTTTGCAGCCGGGATAGCGAAAGGGCCAACACCAGCGAACACGTCTGCAACGACATCCTCGGGCTTGAACATCTGTACAAGACGATCGTGTTCGGTGTGTAGCCGAGAATTCCAATATACTTTGGAGAAATCGAATATGAACCGACAATCCGACTCGTGCTGCCCGAAGATATCCTGTTAGAACCATCTGCAATCTAACCAAGTAGTAGAGAATCACATGTTCGACAACGAAATCTGGTTCTCCAGCAAGTACTTCCATTTTAAAGAAGCGAAATTTGGTGTCAATATTGTCTAGCTTGTGCACAACAGTCTTGATTCCCGGGTTTTTCTGAAACTTTCATTAGTTTCAGGTTAGACTATCTCGATTGTGACTTACGTCCAAGATAATTTGCCCTATTAGGTGCTTGTAGGGTATATACTCCTGATTGAGGTTCATGTGCGCTAGTGACCATTAATTAGTATTTGCGTAAAGGGTGTATACAAACACGCTCGCCAATGTGTCCGGTGATGGAGAAGCCTGTCGGTGAGCCATCACAGAGGTCCTCAGGGAGTATGGAGTTTATGATATCATCTACAAGCAGAAGAGTCGGTTGTGGACATCCGAAGTGAGCCATTTCTGCATACCTGCAGTCCAGTAATTATAGTCAAGATCAATTTTATGTTGCACTAAATCGACGCGTTGCTCCTGCAAAAACAAGCGTGCCTCTGGAGTCAAAGCAGCTAGCTTTCAGGGAAATGGATCAGCGCTGGTTTGTGTGCTGGCTTGCACTCGCACCTTCTTCCTTAACTTTCAACAGAATGACTCTGCGGTCCTGTTCCCCGGAAGGATCCGAAACGACACTCTTGATCCTTGGTAAATCTATGATATATCTTGAAAACGGTTACATGAGTCTGGTGCAGATGACCACGAAAGCGACTCACCTCTTCAACAGCTCGGACCTCAATATGCTCGTTGTCTTATCGGTTGGCACGCGCACGCCGAGCACCTGTAGCGATGTATGGAACGCATCGCGGTCCAGTGAATCCTTCATCCACCGGTGAACGGGTGGAGACGTGTCCAATCTGCATTGCATTTGCCGCCTTGTCGAAAATTTGATGGTCGAGATGGACAACTTGCGCCGTGCTCTGATAGCGATCTTGAAAGTTTGAACGATACCAAACATGAGAGTCTCTGACCGAAAAAAGCTGAGGGGACTCCCTCCAAGTGTACACCGATCACGTACAACGACAAGTCGGCTAACCACGTTCTCACTCTGGGATGCAGGTAGAACCGCCGCCACCGTCGCTACTACCCCTTGACGTCCTGCGTCATGTCGTCGATGTGCATTGCCACCCCACGGACTCGGATGTTACCACACGCGCAATGGAAAATCTGGCAATCACAATTTGTGCCATGTCTTCGCGACCGGCTGACCAGTCTCTTGTACGAGATCTAGCCAATGCATATCCAGAGAAGGTAGTTCCATGTTTCGGTCAGCAACTGCACGCTGTACTGCTTGCATTCTCTAACCATACGTCGAAACTGGGTTAAATGGTACCAGGCTATCATCCCTGGTTCTCGCATTGGATATCAATAGTGCCCGGCGCCACGAAAGAGGAGCATTATCAGCAACTCTTCTCGCCTTCAGCCAAGCATCAGGATATGTTCGGGAGATTGCTTCCTCACCTCCCGGATCCAATTCCACTCGCGGACATCCTCGCAGAATTACGAAGAAATCTTTCCTCCTTTCCACAAGCCATGCTGGGAGAGGTCGGGCTCGACCGTGCTGCTCGAGTCCCTATCGAGTACGCCGCCACACCGCGGGAGTTGACTCACTTTATAGTCCCTCTCGAGCACCAACTAGCCGTCCTCGAGCCGCAAATTGATCTCGCAGTTGAGTTTCGCAGGAACGTGAGCATTCATAGCGTCAAGTCCCATCAACCTACTCTGGATCTCCTGAGTGGAATGCGTCAGAAACATGGTTCCGGGTGGCAACGCATCAGCATCGATCTCCACAGTTGTGGGCTCAGTGTAGAGACTTGGAGAGCGATAGAGGTACTTGTTTTGCATTCTATTGTACTTTACACTACGCCCTCTCATTGTACGCAGAAACGCCACCCGAATGTATACATGTCTCTGTCAACTGTGATCAACGGGCGTTCTTCCAACCACCGAAAACTCATCGAAGCATGCTCTCCTAGTCGTATCTTGGTTGAATCTGATTATCACCCTGTTCAGCAGTGCGCCGAACGTACTTGGGAAATGGTGCTGATTGTTGCTGAAATAAAAGGATGGGCCGTTGAGACGGCGTGGGTAGAGGACTTGGGAGAGGTGGATTGGGGTGCTGTGAGGCGACTAAAACGTAATTGGCAGGAATTCCAGAAGGGAAACCACGTTAATCCGCTACGATCGGTGGCCAAGCGGACACCCTGATGCTAACTAGAGACTATACAATGAAACAATCTCCCGTCAACCACACAAGTGAACTGAATTACTGCAAAGGATAGGTATTTCTCTAGCGTGACATATAACTTAGGATCGACAGTAAGCATACGGCGACCACAATGCCAATGATGATAGCGTCCCGTCTCCTGCGAGTCTTGATCATAGCCAATATATTATTAATCCCGGGCATCGTGTCTACAAAAAGGATAGGTTAACGGTGAGAATGGACAAGGGAAAAATAAAATCTTACTGATGACGCCTGCCATCCGCGTGTTGATGCCCGCCAATGAACTACTTTGATGAGAGAATTCAGCCCTGGTCTCGTACGCTTGTCTGTGGCAAGGATGAATATGACATGCTGTGCAGAAGAAGCTGCTGCTGCGTACTCCAGGATGTCGTCTGTCATTCGATGCGAGTCGTCGATTCGGCTGCGTTCAGCCAACAAGGAATCGGTAGCCGAGGATTTGTATGCGCTGCCAAGTGTTAGAACACGGGGTATGAGGGAAACGAAGCAAGAACTACGCACTCTATATCATTTCGCACTCCAGTCAACAGGTTGGCCTGTTCGAGAGCATGCTGTATATTCGCCTGGAACGCTACGAGTTAGATCGAGACTAGAACGAAAGGGTGCGCTTATGGAGACCTTTGTGCGCTGAAATTCCCGTGCATAGTCCTGATAGACCTCGCGGTGCCTCTGTATTACCCTAGCGACAGACTGGGAAGATATAGAGTCTGAATTCGTGGAGAGTGCAAGGAGGGCATCATTGGTTTCCCTGAGCTTGGGACCAAGTAAGCCACGAGAATTATTTGGGATGGTCACTGCTCACCTTTTCCAGCAAGTCTTCTACCTCACTTTGCAGATCTTGCCACCGCTCGCGTGAGCCTGACGACTCGACATCATCCTGGTTCTTAACAATGGCAGATGCAAGGCGTGCATAGGAAGTTAGCTTGGAGTCAAAAAGGGATTCGAGTGTCCTGCACTGGCGGTGCAAAGAGTCATATGTTGCCATTCCGTGTCGTTCAAGAATTAGACTGACTTGGATGTTTATGGTCGAGTACTAACTTTCGGCGAACGCCGACTGCGATGCACAAGATGACTTGCTCATCTCCCCATAAACCATTACAGCTATGCATACCAAGTCTTCAAAGTGAATACAGTACAGAAAATGTAGAGCTACTGTCCGGCGATAACAGAACGTGTCATTGTCCTCCAAAAGCACCCAACCGTGAACTCGCATGTTGAGAACCCGCCCCGTCTCTGATCTTCCCTAGCCAGCTTCTCTTCTTCAGTTGAGCGTCACCCCGTCCCGAAGGCCCCCGCGGACTATTGGTGACATCCGTGATAACTTCAGAAGGTATTACACCAGCATTCACTCGACGTGCTGGCGACGATAGTCCAACGGGTTTTCGTGAAGAAGCACCGCGCTTCGGTGTGAAGCCAGTTGGGTGTCCATGGGCTCGTCGCAAACGGGGTGTGGGTCCATTCCGGAGACATGCATCTGTGGAGTAACGACCCTCTGCAGGAACACCATCCCGTTCGTCGTCTTCAGGTGCTGGGCGTTTCTTCCCAGCGGACATCTCACACTCAGGAGGCTCGCTTGTCCTACCTGGAGTGTGTGACGAAGGTAGAGCAGTTACTGACTGTAGCCGTGGCTCTGGAGCCAAAGTCAATGGAGGGCCAGAGCTCTCCCGAATATGGGAAGAGCTGGGGTAGCTTCCTGTATGCATCGTTGCAGGAGCGGGAATAGGTGGACTGGGAGTAGAGAACGCTTTCTTCGGAACGTTGGCTTCCGTCACAGGTTCTTGGGATTGGTTTTTCATCGAGGAAAGCTTCGCCTGCAAAGCCTGCACTTTGCGTGTCAGGGACTCTACTTTGCTCGTCAATTTCTTGTTTGCTTTTAACGTCCTGCGGGTAGTTATGTTCTGCTAGATGTATTTGATCACAAAGCATTCAACAACTCACTCGAGGATTCGATCATCGTACTCTTCTATCTCCTGGCATTTTGCCCTGAGCAGGTCATCCATCTCCCGGTTCTTCTCTTCGAGGTCAGCAAAAGCGGAACGCAGTTCCGGTCCAGACTGGAGGGATGCAATCTCGCGGCGGAGTACTGCGATTACTTTTTCGTGTTGAGTGGTTTGCAGAGTGAAGTTGAAATCAGCAACTTTGCCCGCCTTCTCTGATTCACTGAGGCTCAATTCCGACCGTCTCAGGCTTTCCTTCAACAACATACAAGCATCTTCACTGTACATACAATGAGTGAATATCGATTGAGTAGAACATCCTAACTTACCTTTCCCTGACCTGACTCTCCAGGTACCGGGTCAAAGACGTTGATCGCTGGATTTCAGCCTGGAGATCGGTAATCTGCACTTGCAGTAACTGCCGTTCCTCCTGCAGTGCGAGGGTCTCAGCTTCTGCTTGTGCCAATCGCTGACGCATGTCGGCAATGGTTCGACCAAGGTCCTTCTCCAGTTCATCCGCGAGAGCATAACGGACTTGGTAGGATTTCAACTCTTCGTGAAGCTTTCCTTCGGCACGAGTATGCGCCTCCGACATATCATGAAGCTGCTGGCGTAGCTCATCCACCTCGTGTTCACGATCTTCAAGATTACTCTCGAGGATATCAGCCTCGTGTCTGTACTTTACTTCCATAGTCGCTAGAGTGCGCTGATGGTCCACATCTAATGTGCGTATCTCTTCGTCAGTTTCAGTAAGCCGACGCTCGAAGACTTCTTTGGCAGTAGTAAACTCTTGGATGACATCGCCATGGAGTTTCTCCAGGTCGGCGAAGTTTTCCAGTGAGTTTTGCAGCTGGGTCCTGACGTTTTCAAGTTCCACCCGTAGATCAGCGATATCTTCGGCTTGTCCTGCCTGCGCTTCTAACTCCATAGTCATCGTAGCGATACGCTCCAGAAGCTCAGCTTCGACTTCGGCATAGCAGAATTTGGTTTCTTCGAACAATTGTCTTGTGGTCACCAGCTCTTGTTCCCTTTCTTGCAATGGATTCCGCAAAAAGTCTACGTCATGATAATCTTGCTGCGCTTCCTGCTGCTCTGCTGGCGTGTACGCGCTAGAGAGCTCTTCAGCGGTCGACTGTAGGTGAGAAGATAACGTTGTCGGATCGTCTTGGTCTGTTGCAGTAGAAACGTCAGATAGCGCATATTTTTCCTTCTTCGCGCTGTCAATGAGAGCTCCCTTTTGCGCAAGTTCCTGGCCAAGGGTAAATAGCTGCGATTCCAAGGATGTAATATGTTGGTAGGATTTCCGGAGTTGTCGAGTAGAATCCTTGTATACGTGGTGAATGACGGCGAGAGAAATGATGGCTTGCTGCATTTCCGCGTTCTCCTTTGAGTTTTCTAGCTCAAGTGAGCGTGAGCAAGAAGCGGCAGCATTCAACTGTTCGTTAAGACGCTGATGATCACGGCTGAGAGAGTCTAGTTGGCGGATAAACCCTGCGTTTTCGGCATCTAACTCTGCTAGGCGTGCAGTAGCCTGTTGGTTCTCAGACTTTAGGTTCGCCACCATCGAGGACATTGCAGACAGCTCTGCTTCGTGGACGTGCTTGGCCCGCTGTAACTGTTGCTGGAGTCTTTCTGCCTCCTCTTCAGCTGCCTCCGATCTCTCGACAGCATCATCTCTTGCCTCTCTTGCCTCTGCACAGTCTTCGACCATAGCCTCTTTTTGGGAAGCGAGAAGCTCAAGCTCCGACATCATTTCTGTGATGCGCTCTTCGTGGAGCTTCACGTTGGTCTCCAATCGACGGATGTCGTGCTGATAATCGCCAATCTGGTCAGTGTGATGTACAATGCGCGCCTCGAGTTCTTGTATGCGGCCCTTAAGTGCCTGCACGACCTCGGATGTAGACATTGCTGAGAGTTGTTGAGCATGGAGATCGTTATAGCGATTTTGAGCGTCAGACAGTTCATCCAGTACACGGGCAAGATCATCTTGCAGATTCGTGATCTGAAGGGCAAGGGAGTTGCGCTCAGACTCAATGTCCTGGCAGTTCTTGTTGAAGGTTGCGAAGCGCTGCTCAGCCAGAAGGAAGCTTTGCTGTGCTTCTTCCCTAGCAGCCTCAGAGGCTTTGGCACGTTCCACCATGGTAACAACCTGCCCTTCTACATCGGCTAATTGAAGACGCAAGCGACCGCGTTCCTTGTCTGACTCTGAGAGCTCTTTAGCCACTGCATCAAGTTTGTGGAGAAGGTCATCATGCTCGCGTGCATTCGTCACCGATGATTGTTGCTGGCTATCGATAACCGCGAGTGCGTCGTGTAACTGGGAATTAGAAGAAGTGAAATCGGCAGAGGTCGCAGATAGACGATCCTCAGAAAGATCTAGGTGGGTTTGCAGGTTGGATATTACCACGGCGAAAGCGATTGCGCATGAAGTTAAATGTTTCATTCTCTGCTCTAGGCAAGTGTTGGCTGGGGGTTTATCCGTCGCGATATCGTGCGTGCTCCCCTTCAACTGTCTTGTCAAGGACGCGATACGGGATTGAAAACCTTCTGTAGTAATGCGGTATTCAACCTCCGAGAACTCGAGCGCACGCTTGAGTCCATCGCGCTCATTGCGCAACCGATCAATCGCCTGCAACAAGGTCTGGATGTGATCTGCTAGGGCAGAGTCGTTGGAAAACGCTGGGACGCCATTCGGTCCTTGGAATTGAATTAAGGAGTATTCTGCGTCGAGCGAAAGGGACTCTTTGCGGCGGTCACGGGTATCGAGTTCGGCCAGGAGATGACTGTTGTTGTAAATCACCTTAGGAAAGCCAAGTACGCAAGGAAACCAATGACTTACGCATGCCTGGCCTCCGACTCATTAATTTGACGGTCGCGGGCCATCAATAATTCATGGCCCTCATCTATCTCGCGCTTAGAGGCCTCGTACCGTTTGAGTAACTCTTCCTTCTCGTGAAGCAATCGATTCTGAAGGTCTTCACTGCGGTGTACATTTTCGCACTCCGCCTTTAGTTGACCCTGCAGTTTTTGAATCCTAGCCTGACTTGTCCGGGAAACTTGGCTTTCAGCGACCAACTTCTCCAAGGCCGCGATCTTCGCTGCGTCCTCGTCGATCCTCTTCGATAGCTCTTCCTCTCTTTCACCGGTATTATCCGTCTCCCTCAGTGATTCGAGTTCTTCCTCCTTCATCTCCAAGATCGATAAAAGCTCCGAGATGCGTTTCTGGCCAGCTTTGTCGATCGAAATGCGCACATTCTCTGCCTTCACTAAATCATCTTGGGCTTGACCAAGCTTCTGCTCCAGCACCCGAAGACTCGCGTCTTTGGTATGCAATTGGGCTCTTGTATCGTTCAGCTCTTGTTCCACGGCCGGGAGACGGAAATTCGAGACCGACGAAGAGCGAGGTCTGCCATTCTTTCGAGGGATATTCGAAACACTTTTCGCTTCGTGTGTCTGTATGATGCGTTCCAACTCGCGCACACGAGACTCGAGAGCACGTTTCTCACGTTGGACGGACTGGTGTTGTGCGCTGGTCGTTTGGGAGTGCAATGAAACCGTGTCAAGTGTCGATTCGAGTTCCCTTTTCTCGCGCTCCTCGGCTTTGAGCTTCTCTTGAGCGGACTGCAGAGCTAGCTCGGTGTTCCGGAGGGAAATATGTTCTGTCTTGAGCTCAGAAGACTGAGCTGAAACCTCATCCTCCAATTGGAGAGCTCGTTCGGCCTCTTTACTCAGCTGCGAAGGTGTCAGCGGGGATTTCGCACGACTAGCCGGGAGACTTCCACCTTATAGAGGGTTTCATTGAGTGTCGCCTGTAGCTCCTCAAGTTCCGCTTCGCGTCTCATAAGTTGGGTCTTTAGCCCCGCATTCTGTGTGTCTAAGGTATAACTGGGTAAGCCTGATTGCAAATAGCGATCTAATGATCCAGCCAACCTCGACTTGCGAGCTTATCCTTGAGGGCCTGAGTTTCTTCTGAGATGTCATTCTTACCGAGATCTGCAAGGGACATGATTTGACGTTGGGGACGGTGGCAAGCTTGCCAGATGGACGTTGTGGTGGTCGCTCACTGCAAGTACTCTGGATCCAAACAATGATATACACACTCGACGCGTTCGATCACGTGGTCGTGTTCTTTCTACTTTACTCCTTGGCTAAAGTCAACACATCCACCGCAACCCCCCAGGACGCCTGATACCCTCCCGCGCTGCAACGAAAACTATCAGCAGTGATCGCTTTGATATTACAACAAGGTCCCCACCCAAATCCATACGCATGCACTACTTTCATGCTCCCACCCTCTAAACCCACCGGATCCCAAGGGACGAGGTTGTGTGTGCTACTGAGAGGGAACTTGACAACCTCCGCCTCGACCCGTGCTCCTCCCTCCCTTGCTGGCCTTAACCCAACTTGGTGCCTCAAAATCGTTGTAACCCCACTGTCCTTGAGTGAGGGTGCAACTTCAGCACAGCGCTCAAAGATACGCTGAGCCACATCCATGTGAAGAGAGGTATCCCAGTTTCCAGGCTGAAATGTCCCACCTAACAGGACAGTATCTGTGTACTTTTCTCCAGGACGTGGAATAATGTATGTCGCTTCTCCTTCCTGAGTTGAGTGATCGTCTATTGATCCGTTCAATAAACTGGCGTAGTAACCCTGTTTGCGAACGTACGTACCGCCCTCTACGGCTAAAAATTCATGTATCTCAGGTGATTTTACCAAGATCGTCTGGCCACGTATTGGATATAACTTGGTATCTTCCACGCCAATGATAGATCTTGAGCCTAGGATATTACGCCTATGGTCTTTCCGGAATAATCTCGCATCTATGGTACGCACCGAGAGAGGTGGCATTCACGAGAACGCCTTTAGGCCCAACTAGTGGCCGCAGCTCTTCCAAGCTTCTCACTTCCCGTTGCTCAAAGGAAACGCCGCGAGATAACAGCTCGGACTTGAACCAGGGGATGTATTCTTGCGGGTTCACTGATATTGTGTAAAATCCAACTCCAAACCTGTATGGCTCTGGGATCTCAGATCGATCGAGCCCGTGAAGCTGCAGAAGTGTTATTTGAATGCCCTCCTGACAGACAGCTTATTAGTGGCTCACCTCACGAACCAGTTTACCCCACCATAGTTCCGAAGGGTCTGCGGCGCGCTTCGAATAAATCTTGGATGGTAATTTCTTGGTGTCATTTAAGTTTGATCATCATCAGAGTGATCGGGCATGCTATACCGACCTTTACCAAACCAGTTGGAATCATGTCCCAAAACTTGTTACTTTTCCGTAGTAAGAATCAGTGGACACGTCGCGGTCATTATAAGGGAACTCACAAGGAAACCAGCTCCCAGTTGTAGACCCGTCGATCCGTGGCTGCTGCTGGCAGAGGAGACCAATTTGCGCCCTGGCTCCAGACAGATTAAGCGTGTGCGACCATCGCCTCGGGGAATGACATACAGCAAACGGACTAGCCCATGCCTGAGAGTGCATATCCTCGGGCATGTCTCGTGCAACGACAGTTACTCTGAATGCGACGACCGGGTCTGTCGTAGCCAAGTATGCTACAGTTAATCCAATGACACCAGCACCAAGTACAACCAAGTGCCTCTGGGAGGTCTCGACGCTGGCCATGCTCGACGATAGCAACAGTCAGGAGAAGCGAGAAGTCACGCCAAGGTGCGACAGGTCGATCGATTAGATAAAGGACAAGTATAGATTTACAGGTACAACATGTGAGGTGTGACTAAGATGGAAAGTAAAAGCGGTTCAGGTACCAATAGTCCTTCAAGCAACGACGCTTGGTAACCCAGGGGGGTCCGGCCTTGGGGGCATAACGGAGGTATCCAATGTCGATGTCGACAAGCAAACAAGGAGGCCTGGTGGTCCACGATCGAGCAGATAAATCAGCCCCACAACGTAATTTTTCTCAATTGTACACCACTGGCGCCATCGTTGCGCGCTACAAATAGAGCGCCTAGACGCGTGTCTGAAACGGAGTTGAGATTTGAGTGTATGGTGGTAGGTTCTTGGAAGTCAAAAGTTACGCACATCCCGATAAGCCCTCGCCCACGCACTGTATTGCAGATAAGCCGGCGCCTTGCAATGCTGTCATCAACTGGCCATATGTCCCGCAGAACAGAGCATCTGGAGTCTTATATCCTCGGGTCCGATGTACTGCATTCTCGTTGGAGTGTTTCTCGGGATGAGTAGTATTGCCAGGTGAACTCATGCCAGCATCGAGCACTGCAAGGCTGATGGTTTTCTGCAAGTGGACCAGCCTTTCCTTGCGAGTCATCTGTGAGCGGATGTGTTCTGGGGGGAATTGGATGCAGATTCCATGTGTTTCTGAAACGTCGGAGTGGGGCGGAGGAGGAAGAGGTTTTGTGTCCTCCGAGCGGGAGGACCAAAGGGGGGTCTCGGTAGCGGGGTCGAGAAGTGTTCTTGTGTGCGGGGGATGGTGTACAGGTTTCCGCCTGAACAGCGATGAGGCTGAGCGGAAAGAAAAGGGCGGCGGGGGTGGAGGGCTCTCGATGTAGCAAAAGGACGAGGATGAGGATGAGGGGGAAGGCGGGGTGTATCCGGGAGTGTATTTTACATCGGTGCGTCGTTCGGGGACGAGAGAGACGTTTTCAAACTCTGTGATATAGGGGATACCGAAGGGGGTGAACTTGATTTGGTGGGTCATGTGTACCTAGAAGAAGAAGAAGAAGAAGAAGAAGAAGAAGAAAGCGACGTCCTCGCGTTTGCCACGATAAGCTCTATGTGTTATGTAATACAGCCGACCAGGCGAAATCAACGCAACCACGACGTGCGCTCTCCCGACTGGCGCATGACATCGTTCAAAATGTGACGTCAGACCATGTACCTTCCTTTCTTGGAATATCTGCTTCATTTTGTGACATAAAACCGCGTCGTTACGCGCGCCACGGATCTGATAAAGAGCTCGCCCTCCTCTTCTTCCTCCCTACATGCACTCTGACTATTTCCCTCTCACTCCCAGCGCTGCCTCAGACTACGCAGATCCAGCCAACCTAGTGCCCATGACGCCTATTATGGCACCCGACCCACCTCTCAACAGCGAACCCGCCGTCGCCCACACTAACGGTGCCCCTCCCTCCTCTGCACCCCCATCACGTGTCACCCTTCACCTCGGCCACCTGCCTGAGAAGAAGGATATCAGAGCACCATGGCCGAGAACACCCTCGAGGGTGCGTGTCTCCCCTCGCATCGTTGAACCGCCAGGATTGACGTTCACAACCTAGGTCGACCCAAACAACCCCCCATGGCCCGCGTTTCGTGGCTATCACGAATACTCCTTTGCCCACGCAACCATGGGCGTTCGCCTTCCAACCATATTGGGAAAGGCAATCGACGATACATCGCGCACTCTCAACGAGCAGTCTGCCGAGGACCGCATCATCGACCTCGTCCAGTGTCTCGAAAGAATGGACACCCTCATGGCCGACTTGAGCGGTAATGCAAAGCTTAGGCCAATCATCGACGACGGTGAAGGCGACGTCGCCCTCTGGAACAAAGAAATCGCCAAATACTTCCAGGGTGAGCGATGTCATCAATCTGGTCGCTTGATTCCAATCCCCTCGTCCAGGAAAAGATTTTATGAACGCGCCTTGGCTTTTCGCCGAAGCTTACAAGTATCGTCGCTTGCACGAATGCTTCAGCGTAAGCAAGTACTGGAAAGACTACGACGTATTTTACCGCCAAAAGGTATATCAAACCAACACATCCAACGAACACCGTTGACGGTCATTCGCAGTGCGACACATTTTCCAGGTCGTCCGAGGCCGTTTTTGAGCTCTCGATGCGTTTTGCAGAACCATTCAAGCAGTCGGAAAACATTTCCGATCAGGAAAAGACCGAAGCTGAACGGCTCATGTTCCTCGAATTGACCCAAGGTTTGTCCGACGTTCCCAAACACCCTCTTGTTAACTTTCATTAGTTTGCCTATGGGGGAACTCCACTGACTTGTCATTGCTCATCAACATGACGGAAGAGCAAATCAAGTCACTGCAGTCCACTGGCGGCGATCAGCTCGCTGCGACAGAAAAGAATATTCTGGGAAATCACCTGAACCAGCTATGGGATACCTTTAAAGAACTTCGCGAGAAGACTGGGGGCCGCGTCGATTTCGTTCTCGACAATGCTGGTTTCGAGTTATACTGTGATTGTGTTTATGGTACGCATAGGGACCGCACTATGTCAACGACTACCGCTAATCGACGCACTCGCAGCCGACTTCCTCATCCAAAGTGGTTTAGCGAAGCAAGTTAGATTCCACGGCAAGCGATACCCATGGTTCGTCTCGGATGTCACCCGAAAGGATTGGGAGTGGCTTCTAAACACCATGGTGTATGGACACCTCTTTCCCAAAGCAACTGAGGCAGAAAGGGAGTCGCTTAGGCGTCTTGGTGCCCGTTGGAAGGTCAGACGTTCCATTGGCTTCGAGATCCGCGATGCTGAGTATACTCGTTCAGCAATACGAACAGGATGGCAGATGGGTGTATGAGCAACACCCCTTCTGGTGTACTGGATATACATTCTGGGACCTGCACAGCGAAGCACCAGACCTATTCCTTCACCTCTCCCGTTCCGATCTTGTCTTCTTCAAGGGGGACCTAAACCATCGCAAGCTGACGTATGATTGTGCCGCTCCGGCGAGCACTCCCTTTGATATCGCAATCGGACCGATGGCTAGTGCCGCGGGTGCTCCAAAGGTGTCCAGTTTGCGAACTGTCAAGAGCGACGTCGTGGTCGGGCTTGGAGATGATGGGGATAGAATCGCAGAGAAACTTGACAAGAACGAGCCGGGATGGAAGATCAGTGGGAAATATGTGAGAGACATCCCTCGAAGTCTGTTTGATTGTTTCCTGATAGACACGCTCGCCAGGCTGTTGTTCTGCTATCCGAAGGTCGTCCAGGGGAAAAGGTCCGTTTTGCGTGACAACATCTCACATGTCATTGTTGGAAACTCGCGTGGATGCCCAATCGCGATACCGTGTGCGTGCACGCCATGTATTTACTTTTATGTTTCTCTTCTCTACTTAAGAGTTCAATTATGTGTGTCCTCGTTAAAATGTAACATGTTAGCAGAATGTTGCGGCTTGGGAGGAATATACTTATCGATCGACTCGATACACACGGCTAAAAAGGCCTTTCAAAACGAGTGCCGTTACCATCGACAAACATTTTGCGGCGATCGCGAGACACTCACACACCATGGTACATCAGTGTTGCTTCCCGTGGATGGCGAAGACAGGAGTCCACACTGGCTAGTTCCGGACCGCATGGGAACGCACAAGTGCAGCGGGGCCCGTGGGAGGAGCACCCTGAGGTCACGTTGGCACTCTCGCCGATAAGAAGCCTCCTTCTCCTCACCCATCTCTAAGCCACCAGCCTCTCGGTGGGTCGTGCCTGCACACCCTGTGCTCTCTCTCTATTATTACTCCCTTCATCTGCCACAGCTAGTAGTCGGAGTAGCCTTAAGCCCTGATGAGGGCTTTCACAAGCTCAAAACCACACACCCTTTGCCTGATCCTTGGAGATGGGTGCCTAACGGGCGCAGCAAACAGGCCTGACAGCCCAGGTCGTCCTCTCTTCGCACCCTCTAGGGTTGCGCTTCGTGCTCCCTTAGACTTCTAATTTACATAAATTCTGCAGCTGGATTGCACAACAATTGGTGCACAATCATGGCTCCTCCTGTGAACACCATACAGCTCCAGGCGACTCGCGAGAAAGAAAATGCACGTAGGATTGATTCGTTATATATGAACCATTTGCTACCACTAGACATTAAAATTGGATCCATATCATGCGGCAGGCTGCCACATGTTCTCGACTCTTAATGGTCCATGAAGCGGTAGCGAAATTCACGCAAATTGTGCAGATCTGACACTTCCGAGGTCATCGCTATGAGGTCGGCGACAACAGAATGTCGACGCGCCCTTGGATGCTGCCCCGGCTGCAGCTTAACGGTGCATTTATAATAGCACTGAGAATTTCACTGTTCAGCCGCATTTTCAGATCAACATCACTTGACAACGTCGCACACAGCACTTTCGTTCACTCAAAGCACGTCATGGCGATTCACAGAGTATTCCAGCCTCGAAGCTTCAAAGTACTTGGCGTGGACCTAGGCTCGCCGAACGATTGTCAATTGATGTTATCATCTTTGGAGTAGAACTGACACCGTAGAGATTGCCTTCTTTGGAACAACTTCAATGGTCCATATGAGATCGGGAGCATCCTTTCTCCCTTGTGTCCTCACTAATGCCAACAGACTCCGCCGTCGTAAATCTTCCCACCGCAAGGTGACAATACCTTGGCAGGACTCAGCCATTAAAACAAACGTGGCGCCTTCCCTTCGTGATTGCGTGTTCATCGCAGTACCCGCGAGTGCTCGATCATGGTAGGTCTTATCGCTTGTTTATAGCATTCCAAAAAAAAAATTAAAAGGCATGTATTTTTGCTATCTCTCTAGAAATGCCTCTTTGTCAGCACTAGTTGCACCTGTGACAATGGGCCGTCCGTCAAAGTATTTTTCGTGTATTTTGTGTCGGGAACCTCACGCCTGAGCGACCAAAATGATCCATGCCTTCAAAGACCTAGTCAACATCTTGCCGTCACTAGCATTGAGGCAAACAGTCACTGCAAGTGACCCCTAGCTCACGGGATTGCTCCTGGGAGAAAACCACTGATGATCTTGTCTAGGAGAGCTGAGAGAGAATGTGGATCAAGCGGCACGAAGCGACGCTCCTGGTATATTCTGCCCCGATGCGGATCGACACTTCTTGGTACAGGTCTGCTACCAATAATATCAATCGTCGCGTGACAGACGACCCATCCTTTCTCTGATCCTGGGGCTGGTCACCATATGGTTTGCTCATCAAGCGTCGGAGAGCCTCGATTTGTTCCCTATAAAAGGCTCAGCAGAGTGGGTGCCGTTCTCCAGTCTTAGATCTTTATCTGGTCGATCATGTTTCCTGCTGCGTCCTTGCTCACCACTTTGCTCCTCGCCCTGTCCATCGCGGCGACACCAGTGGAGGTCCGCACCCCCCGTGTTACCTTACCGTTCGCCAAGCGCATCAACACCAGCGGTGGTGCCATCCAGCTCGTTCAGCATGACCAAGCTCGTGCTGCTGCACTGAAGGAACGCGGTGCTGCTATTCAGAGCGGCAAGCTGGATCGTCGCGCTACCAGCTTTGCTGTCACAAACGAGGCTGTCTCGTACGTTGCGGCCGTCCAAGTCGGTAATCCCGCCACCACCTGTGTGTTATGCTTTGTGCATCGAGTTTCACGATACTTACTCTCAACGTGTGCAGATAGTTTGATCGTCGACACTGGCTCTTCCAACACCTGGGTTGGTGCTTACACACCATACACACCAACAGGCACCAGCACGAACACTGGACAGCCTGTGGTAAGCTTGACCGAATTTTTCGATCGCGAAAGTAATGTTCACAATTTTTCATAGTCGGTCTCGTACGGCTCCGGCTCTTTCTCTGGTCAGCTCGATGATTTTTTTTACAGGTAGAGACAGGGAGCTGACTGTGTTTATGTAGGAGAGGAATGGACGGACACCGTCACACTTGGTGCCGGTCTTACCATCGCCAAGCAGTCCATTGGTGTCGCAAGCACCTCAACCGGTTTTTCAGGCGTTGACGGCATTGTCGGGTGAGAGGATTCCCTTCATCTCAAGCACAGTCACCAATCATCCCCCAGCATTGGTCCTGAAATCCTGACTCAGGGTACTCTGACCAACTCGCCCTCCACGGAGATCCCCACCGTCACCCAAAACCTCTACTCCCAAGGGACGATCGCCGAAGTCGTCGTCGGCGTCTTCTTCGCACCTACCACCACCCCATCATCCACGAATGGTGAACTTACTTTCGGTGGCACTGACGCCAGCAAGTACACTGGCACCCTAACCTACACGTCAGTTTTCAACTTGGGTCATCCAACAACATCTGATCGAATCGTTTCAGTCCCCTGACCACGACCTATCCTGCGGCGTATTACTGGGGTATCAACCAGAGCGTCACCTATGGCAGCACGACGATCTTGTCGGAGACTGCTGGTATCGTCGACACCGGCACTACTTTGATTCTTCTTGCTTCCAGTGAGTAGACCGTACTTGGGTCGGGCCGAACACAACACTAAACTGTTGCGATAGACGCCTACTCAGCATACCAGTCTGCTACCGGCGCTACGTATAACAGGAACACCGGCTTGCTGACGCTTACGAGCGCTCAATATGCTGCCCTCCAGAACCTCAACTTCAATGTTGGCTCTGTAAGTATCCCTTGATGTTCGATCGAACGACCCTTGCCTTAATATCGCACCTCGAGGTCACATACGCGTTGACCCCCAACGGTCAAATTTGGCCACGAACGCTCAACACCTACATTGGCGGTACTAGCGGCGCGATCTACTTGATCGTTGGCGACCTCGGCTCTCCTTCCGGACAGGGTCTTGACTTTATCAACGGTCAGAGCTTCCTCGAGCGCTTCTACAGTGTCTTCGACACCACGAACTCCCAGGTCGGTTTCGCAACGACGGGCTACACGGATGCCACCACCAACTAAGTCAGAACATCGATGGATCTTGGTTTGGTTTTCACGCTATTGGAGCACTTTTGGATTTGGGGTTTCGGTGTAAAATCGCATACCAAGAGAATAAATTGTTTTTTTCAGTCAAAGGAAAATATCTCGCAGGCTGTTTTCATGCTCAGTGCGTCAAAAACGGGTATGGTCGTTTCTGATAAACAATCGGTGGAAGTCCTGGGAAAGCGTTCACTCGCTCACGCAATTAATTAATATTCGCCCTTGTCAGGAGGAAGATGACCGGGTTCACTCTGGGATACCGTGCTTGACGACGATAGTGGAAATACGGATCCAGGACTTAGATGCACGGATCTAAACGCTACGGACAAATACAATGCTGACTGAAAGTTGAGAGGGTAATGTGGGAAGCCAGCGGTCGAACATGAGGAACACAAATGTAGAGATGTCCAGACATAGGACAAGGAGTGAAAGATTCATGTCAATCTATGTCCTCAATCCATTGCCCGGGAAAAGACGGTGTACTGTGAGAGATCACCTCCGGATGGATATTGCGATTGTCTCTTCCCGGGTTGCGGTGAGAGCGCGCTGAATAAGTGTCGCCATGTCCGCCAGAAGCACCAGCTCCGCCCCCGAAAAGAGCATGGAAAAGACCGCCACCGCCACCTCTATCAGAGTTCCCAGGTGACCGCGGGCGTGATCCGGATGAAGGATTCGTGCGGTTAGAGCTCGAGCTCCCTCCAGAAGGCCCCCCAGGGGAATGTTGTTGTGGCTGAGCGATCAGAGCGAACCTATGCGCCAAGAGTTACACACGACCATCCAACGACAAAAGACGTTTGAGGCGAACCTGCAAACTGGACATGTCCCGCTCGATTTGAGCCAGGGAAGAATGCAAGTTTCGTGGAATGGGTGCTTGCAAGGAAGCGTAATTATGACCAACTCGTCCGGGTCTTCTGAATGCAAGTTGAATGATTCTTTACAAACTGCACAATCTCTCTCCAACAGAGGGGCTAGATGGGCCATTAACAAGGTAAGTAAATGGGAAGGATATGCAAACACATACAGCCTTCTGTGAGTACCTCTCTCGGTAAGTTGCCCACGATGTCTTCTGTTGCGGGTACTGGGTGTCCAGCAGTGGAGTTCTCGGCAAGTTGGGTCAATATTTGGTCCAATGCTTTAGGATCGTCAGATGGGCAGAGGGTGAGATGACGGGACACGAGCCTTCCTGGTTAAAGACATAATCGCCCCATTGGGCTGATGGTGGCATACCTAGCATCTCGGAAAAGGGATCGCCACGGCCATGAGGATCACGACCAAACATAGCCAAGAGGTACTGTGCCATTAATGGACCGGTGATGTTGCCGGGGGTGCGCATGTTATTGGTGTTGTCTGTTTCACGACGTAAAAACCTGAAGATGAAGTCAAGTTTGATGAAATGGGGGGATGTTGAAAGGAGGACGCACTCGAATATGGTAGGGACGGGACGATCTGGCTGTGGTGGTGAGCGCCCGAGTGGATTAGAGCCACCAAGAATGAAGGTTCTGGTGCTTCCGCCGCCGGGACCACTGTGGAATTCGAAGCGCATGCCTGTGCTTGACTATGAGGGTAACTGAGAACCAAGGATGGGCGGGATAGAATGGAGTACATACAGAAGAGTAATCCTGTGTTCGCTGTGTGGGGGGAGAGCGGGGACGAGGGGGGGACGAGTGGGTGGCAGAATCCTCGCTAGTTCTCCAAGGACCTAAAGGAAGGTGGTTAGGCCGAGGATTGATTAGGGCAAGGGGAGACGGAACCAGAACGCAGAAAGCCTTCGAACGCGCCGGGGATGCCATTGTGGATGTCGGACGCGTTGGCGGTGCGATTTTGAAAATCTCGAGGGTCATCGACTGGATTCTCAAGCTGTGGGGGAGTTAGAATGCGGGGGATATGGAGAGTAGAGTCGTGTACCTTTTCCACGAATGACCCACGACAAGAAGCGCATATGGGATCTGGTGTCTGTGAATATGGGATGAGAACAAGGATGGAGCGGGGTACGAGGGGAAGTACGGACCATCAGTGGTCTCATCTCTGCATGACACTGTGGATGTGAGTCGGATGGGGTGTGCGATGAGGAAAGACATACTTGGTGACAGAACCAGAGAGGCTCTCTCGAGGACATTTCTGCGACGACTCGGGCGTGGGCGATGGCGACGACGATGGGCAGAGACGGAGACGAACCTGTGTTGGCCTGTTGGCCTATGACGCCAGGGTTCAGTTCTCGGCTATTTCCGGATTACCTCTCTGGGTTCACCAAGGTCTCTTTCTCCATCCGACCGACGATGAGGCTTCTCCTCGCCCTCCCCCTCTACCCCGCCGCCGTCCCCACAGAGTCCAAGAGAGACATCCTCAGCCTGTTCGGCGGCGACACCGACACCGACACAGCCAGCCCCTCACATTCCACCCGCCCCGTCCTCCCCACCCTCGAGCCCTCCACCAGGTCGTCCGCGAGCCTGTTTGGGAAGACATCCCTCTCCTCGGCAGAACAGTGGACAGCTACTCCCACCCCGTGGACCGACTCCGCTGAACCCACCGCCGTCAAGACCGCCCTTGCCTCGACACCGTCCATCTTGCCAGCGTCCGCGGAAGGCCATCCCACTGATCACTCAAGCAAAACATGGCAGATAATTGGCATTGCTATCATTGCCGTCCTCTTTATCGCCACATCCATCACCTGCGCCATGTTCTTCGACCGTCTTTGGAGATTCCTCAGGGACGTCATCTGTTGCACCTCACGTCCCCTCGTCTCGGAGGAATTCATCCCGGACTGCGAAAAGCAAATCTGGGACACCAGGACCCTCTCGCCTTCGTCCTCCGACCTTGACCACTACAACGGTGAGTCTCTCCGCAAGGAACCATCTGTCTACACCACACAAGCACGAGAATTGCCATGGAACACCGACACCCACGACTGGAACACACTTCACCGACAACCATCTCGAAGAAACGACCATCCTCCCGCCGCCTAAACCCGATCAATGTCTACTCTCCTCCCGCAGCCTTGCGAACTCGCGCGGTTTCGCTGTGGTCGGCAGGCCGGACTTCAGCACGCATACATCCTATCATCCACCCACAACCACCCCGCCCGGGATTTATGTCTGTCCAGGATGTTCCGCAGGAATCTTTTTTTCCAAGTAGTCAGACATGAATATCCCCGCTGCGCCAACGGTGCACACCGCCACAGACACATACAGCCTTGTCCTCGCCGGAAGCACTGTCGAGAGCATGAGCATGATGTGCATCATTGTATACAATCTACCCTGCCTTTGTATGACTCCCATAACGTCCGATTACGAGCGGATGGTTGTGAATATGCCGAGCTTTGACGTCCTGGCGTCTTGTCCGACAACGACATGAGCGTTTGAGAAGAGTGTTTCCAGATGAGGAATGTTACATGTAATTTAGCTACAAAGTCGGTCACCTCCCTCGTTGACCTTTTCCAGAACATGTTCACCGGTCTGGCAAGCCTTTGAGTTCCTCCCTTGCATCGTCCGCCGTGCTCAATGTCATCTAGATCGAGCATCTTGGCACCATTTCCTCCCTCCAACGAGATGAAGGGGGATGTGCTCTGACAATATCCGACTCTGCACCCATTCTCGGTGACTGTCACGTTGGTGATTCGATAGCAGTCAATGGAGCGTGTTTGACTGTCACCGAGTTCGACAAGGAGCAGGAGGGTGGTTACTTTAAAGTATGGCTGGCCAACGAAACGCTGGACAGAACCGATCTGGGTGCGTGTCCATGTTGGCAGTCCCATCACGTTCCATCTCGACGTGCTTTTACTAGGTGACCGCACAACCGGCGAGCAAGTGAACCTCGAACGTGCCATGCTTGCTCATGTGAGGTTTGGTGGTCATTTCGTGCAGGTGCGGGCGACGCACGCCACGACATCGACTTTACTAACTCGCAATAGGCTCATGTCGACACTATCGCAACCGTCATCCGACGAGAGCGTGACGGCGATTCCTTGCGGCTGTGGTTCCAGCTGCCCGAGCCCACAGCTGATCGCCCCTCACTCATGCCATACCTCATCCCCAAAGGATATGTCGCGATCGACGGCGCGTCTCTTACCTTGACCGAAGTGAACGACTCGCAGCGGGTCCTTGGGGTCATGCTCATCCAACACACCCAAGAAAAGATAACGCTTGCGAAGAAGGCTGATGGTGCGCGTGTTAACATTGAGGTGGACATGGTGGGCAAGTACGTCGGGAAGAGCGTGACTGCTGCGTTGGGTGGTGGAGGGGAGGATGGGATACGCCGCCTGGTGGAAAAGGCCGTGGAGAATTTAGTCGCAAAAAGACAAAGGCTATTAGTGTTGTAGTACTCTACCTCAGTTTCATGTTTTCGGCAAACCATTTACGGCTTGTTCTGTGACTACATACTGACCTCAATTTTATACGCAGACTCTCGTCTGAACTCACATTCTTCCGAGCTCTAATTATCTTCATGTTTCACCAATGGACATCCCTCTGAGAAAAGTGAGTTCGCTCAACGACCCGATTCCACACACCCCGCCTCCGTGTCAACCTCTCGATACAGGTAACCGCAAGGGTCGACTTGAAGGCAGGAAACCCGTTTGCTCGCCCCCAACCGAGATCGAGGCCAGGTTCTCCCACAAAACAGTCGCCGACGTCCTCTCTCTCACCACCTTCCTTCCGTCCCAAAGCCAAAGTTAACAGTACCGCGACTGTTCGAAAACTATCCAGTTCCAGTTCTCTCGGTGCTTCCCAAACCAATCATGTCTCTGTTCCGAGTCATTCCAGACCGGGCTCCCCTCTAAGGCCGTCCCGGATGTTGGCGAACGCATCGGAACCGAGTAGCTCACCCAAAGCTCGCATTACGGCCAGACCTACATCACGGTCCGGAAGAGTTCAAACAAACTCGAGCAGCCTAGAACCCCGTCAGCGTGCTCTCACCACTGCATCTGCCAAACTCAAGTTTACCCACTCCGAGGATAGACCGCGAAGCGGGAGCGTGTTTGCACTCCATCATGCACTTTCCATCTCGGATCTTAACACATCCTCTTCTCCCACACTGTCTCAGCCATCACCTTCAGCCGAACCTCCGTTTGTAGACCTCAGGCGAACGAATACTCCACCGGTACCGGCTCCAATCAAGATCAAGTCGAGAGTCACTGGTCTCGTCAAATCAACTCCAACGAGTGCAGGGGACCCGGCATCACGATCACTATCACCACCTTATGCCACAACGCGTCCGATACATACTCGTGCTAGGACTCCCTCGATAACGACCACCTTTTCTTTGAACGACCCGCCACCCTCGGTATTTTACCCAATTACGACCGGCTCGCCTGCCGCCAACCCTCATCGCTATACACCTCGACGTGCACTCTCACCTGCGCGTTCTTTCCCATCACCAACTTTTTTGAGCGAACTCCATTCTGCAAAGAGATTGCCCCTGATTCCCAAAGTAGACCCGGCCTCAGTTCCCCTACCCCCACATTCGCCTCCAATATCTGCGCTCTCACTCTCTTCCAAATCCTCAGTTTCGAAAACGTCCGCATCTCTGACCAACGACCAACCGAGTGACAACCAGATCTCGAGCGTCGTGTCTCATATCAAATGCCGTAGCATGGAATGGATCGGTCAACCCAGCCCATTCTTTCCACACGCAGAAACTGTAGCCCAGACAAAGCGGGATCGTAGTCGTTCAAGAGAGAGGAGTCCTCGTGATCTTGTTCACCGAGGCGAAAGTGATGCAGAATCGGAGGGATCTGAGCGACAGCTGAGGGCCGAGGCAAAGACCAACCGCAAGGTTCGTTGCATAGGACCATTCATTCTTTCGAGACGACTGAGGGAAGTGTTTTCCCACAGATCGCGGACCTAGAAATCACGAATCGCTCTCTTCTGGCGATCAACGCGTCTCTAGAGACGACGAAGAATCGGCAGGCGAAAGAGATCCGGGACTTGCGCCGGAAACTGAGGGAATCGAGGCTCATCCTCCCACCGCCGACATACATGGCTGTCAAGTCTGCGTTGGAGGAGGAACGCGAGAGAGATGACGCAGACGAAGACGACGAAGACAGTGACAGTGACGTCGAGGAGGGGGCAGACGAAACATTCCAAAGGGTCAGGGGTCTGATTGACAGCCTCATAGAATCTGGCAAGAGGGCCCTTGAAACGCGGCGGGCAGACGTTCGAGCGAGTCTTGCCACCAAGGTGTTGAATGCCGACGAGCTGCGCTCTTGGCAAGATTCCGGGCAACGCACCTCGATGAGAAATAGTTATATGGACAAGCAAGATGCAGACGACGAGACGATACACAGTCATCTATCTCCTGCGCTCGTCGCTGTGCCAGACAGCGGTAACACGTCCTCAGTGGAAAGTGACGGGGAACTGGCTTCAGACTCTCGAGGATCTGCGGCATTGCCCCCGATCACGATCACGCATTCTTTATGATTTACTCCATCGCTCTCGATGTCACGCATCCTCACTAGCATTACCATAGACCATTGAAGTTAACTTCGTATACCCTTTGTGATTGGAATATCCAAGATTCTTATGTCGATATCACGAACATTCTCATTTCTAATCAAAAACCGATAGCAATGTCCTGCGTTGGGTCTGGAAACCCATGACAGACATTTTACATTGAACCATATGTCCATCGTACATCAATCTTCACCCATCCGCTGTGCCCGCTTAGCGAGCTGCGAGTGCATCCATGAACGGCGTTTTCAAGGGCAATATGGGATGTACTCACCGCTGCAGCCAAATCCATTTGACCGGAGGGCGCAGGCGGCTTTGCGACGTTTGCCCTCTGAGCAGCTGCGTTCCCAACAGGAGGCCTGACGGCTGTGGGAATTGAAGGTTTACCCGGAGGTTTGACAGCACCAGGTTTCGTGGCAACTGGAGGCGGAGCTACTTTCGGCTTCGTAGCTACTGGCGGCGGCGGCGGCTTTGCTCCGAGCGAATTTAAAGATCGAAAATTCGCTGGTGTAGCCTCCGCTGAACCTGTCGGCTTCTTCCAAGGGGTCGCAGAGCCATTCGAGGGCGTGAGACCAGGGAAGACTGCAACAGGCTTAGCGCTCGCATCGGCCGTTACAGACTTGGCCGTCACTACAACCTTGGGAATAGCTGGTGTAGAAGAATTGGCAGGAGCCGACGGAGGAGATCTGCGAGCCGGCGGCGGCGGCGGCGCAGCAGGTGGTGCTCGCGGTTTCTTGGGTACCAGCTCAAGATAGTTGTTTGGAGCCCATCCTTCTTGGCCGTCTTTCTTGACCAACCACCAACCGTTGTCGTCTTTCTCTACAAGTTCCACAACGTCATCCTTTTGGAATGATATCTCCCCCTCCTGTCCTTGGAAGGCAAATTTGGCTCGGTACAGCTCGACATCCGGCTCTTCGGGTGACAAAGGTGGAGCGGGACTCCTCGCTGGCGGGGGTGGAGGCGGTGGAGGAGCGGGAGTGGACCTTACGGTATTAGATGCAGGCAAGGGCTGAGCAGTGTGTTGAGGTTTAGATACGTTCCTTGGCTTCTGCAATCACATGTTACAGTTGATTGTTTTTATACAACTACGACTCACATTAGACGGGCCGCCGGCACGAAGTAGGTTCCCTTGCGTGATTGGTCTGACAACACCCTGCTTTCTCTTGGCACGGGGACGTGACGTGCCGGTGGGAGGCTCGCCAGATGGAACATGAACGATATGGCTCTTATAGACATCATCTCTTGGAACCGTCTCGTCCTTGACGAACTGGATTTGTGTCTTCTTGTCCTTCTTCTTAGCGTATTCAATCCTGGTCTTTGTGAATACACAATCAACTAATGATAAATCTATGCTCACGTCGGCCCGACGATAACATTAATGGAGGCTTGCGTTAGCTGGAGAAGGTTGGCGACAAGCTCAGTCTTGAAGTAACAGTGAAGGACGGGATCCCCTTCTTCTGATGCATTGCAGTTGAAGACCTGGCCAAAAAAATGTGATAGAGAGCAATAAGCAAAGGGATAGGCTCACCAGCCAGTCGTCTCGTAAGTTCGATATTGAAATACTCTTGATCGTAATAAAGGGTATCTTGCGTTCGAGTGAGGTATGCATCTGTCCATTGTTTTGTGTCGCCATTGCAATGTGCACAGCTTTACTTGTCTAACAACGGGTGAACCAAAGATGATGGCTAGATGTTCGCAATATTTTGTGCAACGTACCACAACCAATAAACGCGGGCTTAGTTTACTAGACCGCCCAAGCTTTGAGACTAGCAACTGTGCTTTCGAGCTGAATGTCACTTGATCAGCTATACGGGACTGTTGAGTAGACAGTTCGACGATGAAGCAGCAAACTGACCTCCAAGCCCACATGCATGCCGCAATTCTGCACCGAGGGCATTTTTACCATTGATGTCCAGATAATCGCCCATGAATCGCCGATAGCTGAGCAGACTAAAGCGTCTGCGTTCTTTCCTCCCTGCCAGGACTTGGTGCCCATATTCTCTCACTTTGGCGTACTCGATGCTTTCTTTGTTGTTCTTCCAGAAACGCTGAATACGCTTGGCACATTCGTTCTTGTATCGCCAGTAGTTCCGCCAAGCCCGTTGGATGCGAGCGGCCATGTTATGCCAGTAACGGTCGCGCATCGTCTCCAGCGCAAAAAGCTAAGGTGACATCGGCAGGGATTACGAAGAAAATGTGGTAAGAACGCACTGTCTCGGGATTTTTGATAAACGCTTTTGTGACACCCATCTGCCATTCGTCCTTGGCGATTCCCGTATCTTTAAGAATCTGTTGGCACCCAGACTTTGCGTCGCCTTGCCATATATATTCGGCAGCATAGGATGTCGACTGAGATAGGAGGTAGAATCGCTCGACCATCTTTTCGAAAGTATTCCGGTAGGCGAAACCTGCGCGACGAACACGTATATTCTCTTGAAGCCCAAGGTATTTGATCTGGTGAAGGAATGCCTTGGTGTCATACTCAGTCGCACTGCGATTTTGGTTTGGCTTAATCGTCCGGATATATGACGGTTGGGCTTTCATCAGGTTATCAACAAGCGCACTAGCTGAGGCCTGGGAGCATTAACGACTCCGCACTACCATTTAATAGCGCAGGATGATCACCTTGATCCTGTCCCCAGCCGTTGGCGGCCGTTTCTTGCTGTTCGGGTCCGGTCTATCTGGAAATATGGTCTGGAGGAATTGGTTACCACTGCTACCTATGAGATCGAAGAGATCCTTGACTAAGGCATCCTTGTTCTTATCCGTCATGCCCGAGATATTGTACATCACGTCACCAGCATAGTGCTTCACAAGAAACTGCGATCCACGGGCTTCGAAGTGGGGATTAGAAGATAACAAAGCTGTGCGTTGTACGAAGCTATTATCAGCGGCAGCAGGATCGGCGTGCGCAGTGGCGCAAGCGTCGTTGAGTGCGGCGAAAATTCCTGGGGGTTTGCGCTCCTCAATGAGATCGCAGACGATTTTGTTGTTGAAATAGTTGATAGGCGTCCATTTGATTTGCTCCCTGACGTATTCTTCCTGCTCTGTCTTGAGCGTCAACTCGATGAAAATCTGCTGGAGTTTCTCGTTCACATAGTTGATGCACAACTGCTCGAATGAGTTGTCCTTTGGTTGCGAAACCATATGTCATCTATAATGACAACCATAATGATCAGCATACCTCGAAAATCTCAAAACCAAAGATGTCCTGTGGAGTTGTCAGAAAAACTATCAATCAGAGCCAACACCACGCACCAATATGCCGATGACTTGTGCAGTGGCACTCCTTGGTTTCATTGAAATATTGATTCTTGACACTATCCACTCAAATAAATTGTTGTAAATCGCCTTTGCAAGAGCATCTCGAACAGCCGTAGCCTGCGCTGGATTTAGAGGGACGTCATAAATTGATCCCCGGCGCCCGCCTCGTTGCGTCTCGACAACTTTTGTGGTGAGAGCCTTTTGAACCATGGCAGAGTCCACCTCCATAAGATAGGCGATGAAATCTGTCACGCCCTGATCAGTGATGCCGGAGTTCCCATCATCCATTTCCTGAAACTGAACGTTTCCAAGCCAAAGGATGATGGCGAGCATTCGGAATATCTCGCTTTGTTCTTGCTCGCTTAGCCCGATGGTTCGCATGGCATTCTATGGCAACATCAGACGTTAGCATCGCGTTGGAAATGAAATACGGGAACTACTAACGAGCGTGTCTGCATAATCTTCAGCATCGTTCATGCCTTGCACTTCAAGACAATTACTTATGCTTGTGTACGCATAAGACTCGGGACCCTGAAGCCCAAATTGTTCTGAATTGCCGGTGAGTGATGTTCAAACATGTTGTATGATGTATACCTCGTTGTTCATCGGATGCAGCTTTGGTGAATTGATAGAAGATATGGAAGTTTCGTTCGTTCTCCACTTGACCCACGACACGCCCCTTCTCTAGTAGATAATTAGTAATCTGCGCACCGACAGGCTCGCCACGACTGTTGAACATGATCTCTAGGTATTTCCCCTGACGAATGACATGAGCATTAACGGCATTAACGGCTAGGAACAAACACCATACATGCCGACTTGAATTATTGTTGCGAAGGGTTTTGGCGCAGCCGAAACTCTCCAATAAAGGGTTAGTAGCTAAGACCATGTCCTTGATTTCCTGGATATTATTATCTTGACCACCGGACACGGCAGCTATGTACTGCATGATACGTTTCGCAGCCTCGGTCTTGCCTGCCCCTGATTCGCCTGAGATGATGACGCATTGATTTTCATGATAGGCATTCATGTTATAATAGGCAGATTCAGCGATTCCGAAAACGTGCGGTGGGACCTCGAGTCGGTTCTTCCCTTTGTATTTGTGTAGCGTCTCGTCCGTGTAGATACCGAGATCTAATGAAAGGAGCACTGAGCAAGAGGACAACGCAATTCGCACCATCTTACCCTTAAATGGATTCACAGAGATCAGAACACCACCGATGTAGGTGTAGATTTCGCCGTTAGTCCAGCGTTTCTGGAGGTTGTCATTGATGCTCTCGTTGCTGATGGTCGTGAGAAGGGTCATATCGGACACGCCGACCTGCTTCTTCTTGAAACCTTCTTTCCAATCTGCCTATTGAACGCTGAGTTGGTGCGATTGCTAGCGGTTGACAGAGTTCTGGATGTACCTTGGCTACCTTCGCGGGTCCTGTCTTGGGCGTCGCAGCCTTTTTTCCCGCCTTCTTGGATATAGCCTTGGGGATGGTTAGCACTACACATGCCAGCGCGGTCTGCATTGCGCACCATGACGGAGGCTGGTGGAAAGATGTGATAGAGACGTACGAACCCCGAAACCGCCGGGCGGCAAGAGAGGGTGTCGTCGGGGTCCTCTGCACCCGCTGCGGCTGCGGGAGCGGGGGCTTGGCTCTTCAGCGAAACTTGGACCGCTACAGTACTACACCATGGCCAAGGCTTCAGACATCGTTCTTATCCTCGTCAGTCAATTTCGCTCTCAGTGTTGGTTGCCCCTTATGCTTCCTAGGTCGCAATCATATTCCCTCCTGCAGCCGCCGCGTTCATCACCGGATGCAGCTGTGACTTGCTCATCAACATCTGCTTGACAATGTGAGCGCTTTGTCTCTCCCGTCAGCTCCACACTAAAGGGCAAGCATAGGCTTGGCTACTTCCCCGGACATATCGTAAGTCGTTTGGCCAGCCAGTCCAGGTACATTCACCTACCTGACGTTCTTCTAGCACGCATTCTGGCTCATCTATAAGAAGATGCAAGCGGAAGAACGCTACGGCCAAGGCGGTTTCATATGTGCGCACACATCATGCACATTCCAGCTTTGCTTGACAACGCCCTGCAGACATTGGCAATGGCAGCTATCAGCCTCTCAACAACCAACCATACCCTGCTGCCCCCGGTTATGGTTCCATTCACCAAGGTTGATAACGCGAACAGTTACCCGTTTTCGGAGCATGTGTATTTACAATCATACATGGACCTGTATGCCATCTTGCTGTGTCCCTTTGGGTGTTTCGCTCAGTGCCCCACATCCCTACCTAGACCAACTTCGTGAGGATCATCATATGTTCAAAATCTGCGAGGTTCATGGATTTGTCCGGTGAGGTGGAGAATGCCTCTAGCATATCCAGTATCTTTGGAACGTGCATTAGAAAGGTCAATGTTAAGTGCATCGCGCGTACTTCCTCTGTTTTGAGGTTCTCCTTGAGCAGATTGGTGACACGAGTGATATCTTTAATCATGATACGTTGGTGTTCTAGTTCGTTATCCGGAACGTGAGGAAAGAATCTACTAAAATCTTGTCGACATTGAGCCTTCTGAGACTCGGTCAATTGCCTTGAAATCTCCTTTCCCGAGGTCTTTTGAGACACTTGCTGCGCCTTCCTTGCTCTTGCAACCGTCTGACTTGACTCCTCATACTCGTCGCTCGAGGCCTCCTCCGTGTCGCCGGACAGTTCTTCTGTCTGATACTCATCGCTGTCTGAACCGCTGTTCGCGCCCATTTCGACGTCTTCATCCGCAACCGGGCTTTCTTTGTCGCCCCCCTCAACATCCTCCCCTTCGAACAAGGCAGCACACACCGCTCTCCAATCCTTTTTGCTAACCCCACCGTTACGCGCATTCTGTGCTCCCCAGCCTGTCGCGGCATTTTTGAACACTCCCATGATGTCATCATCAGGAAACAAGTCCAGGAGGTTCAGAGCACGAGGAATTTCTGACAATGGAATATAGGATTGGGCACCAGAGGTGTTTGAGGGAAGATCTTCAACGATGAACCCGCCAGCCTCGTATTCTGCCGACTGAGAGGGCCCAGATTCTGGCTCTTCAACGATGAAACCTCCGGCAGAAACCTCAAATCTTGACTGCTGCAATTGTGTTCCAGATGATACTATGGAATCGAAAGCACTGTCAATGCGATGTCTGAGACGAGCGGAGAGTGCCAGGAAAGACGGGTCATCTTCGTTGTCTGTTGATGACATTGTGCAAGCTCTGGTTGGAGTCCAGAAACAACTTCCATATACGCTCTAGACCAACCCTACAAGTTTCTGCTTGACCTCTGCTGCAGGTCCAAGGACTACTTCCGCAAAAGACCCCAGTTCTCCTCTCAACAACTTCTCGAACACGACGAGCAACTCTGCTTTCCTTACCTCATCCTTTAGTGCATCTCGGTGTGATGAACTCTGGAGTTTCGACAAGAGATTACGAATGCAAATAACACCTCGGTGCACAAGTCCCGGATCACCAAGTGCTATGTCCTCCCCTGTCGCTTCGTCGTCACCAGCATGGACACTAGGGTCAACGAGTTGTGCCAGTACAAAAAATACCCTGTGATGTTCCGTCTGGAGATCGAATATTGCCTCACATGCTGTTTGCACACTCGTTAGCATCGCCAAAGCCCCTGATGCTGCGAGGCGTGTGGGCAGATCCTCCACGTCTGACATGGCAATCAGGACGTGGATCTTCGACTTGGAAGATCCGTCCTGCGACGTCGACCGCGCAGTTTTGTCATTTGCTCCAGCATATCTTTCAAAGACGTGCTCTGACCCTGCGACTAGGTTGCAGATAAGCTCAGTAGCAGCTCTGCGCATGAGTGTATGGTCTTCCAGCATCAGAAGTTCGATCTTGCTAAGAATGTGGGGGGTATTCGCGACACGAGACGCGAAACCTGGGCCATGAGATGCAAGATTCGTGAGGGCCATCATAGCTTCAAATTGCTGGAGCATGCTTGCCGATGGGTGAAGGAGCAGTTGTGAGAAGGGTCGGATTGCATCGAGTACATTACCCTCATTAGGGCCAAAAACTTGAATCGGTGGTGCGGTAATGGCAAGCTTGGCAAGTGCCTGGATGGCTGGAAGTGCTTCTTGGGAAAGTGAATCCGGAGACGATGACGCGGATTGGATGACGCGAGTCAACGTCTTGGAACCTCCACCTCTCAAAATCTCCCCTCTATTTTTCTTGTTTTCTGTGAAGCTCAGAAGTACTTGACCGACGGACGACCGAATCCCTTGACTATCCAATCCAGATGCCGTGGCTAGCACGTTCAGTGCCCCACAACTGATAGCGCTACGACACCGGGCCTGGACCTCGAGTTCAGATTCCAAAGGGTCCGATTGTTCTTCAACGCCCTGCATGTCTGTTTGCTTTCCACTCTCGGCCATCCGCCGCAGCTTCGCAATCTGCTGTTGCTCCTGGCTCAACTGCGGCTTGTATGCACAAAGGTTGGAGATGATCACGAGAACCCCGTAGATAAGTGTGGAATTATTCGTTGCGTCCGCTACAGCCTTCCGTTTTGGAACGAAGGAGAAGAGTCGCTCTAGGACTGCGTGGTTTGCCAAATTTTTCTTCGTAGTTGGATTAATGCTAAGATACGCCAACCCCTCCACTACTTCGTTGAGACAAGCATGGATGTCCTTGCTGTTCATGATCGCGTCGCTTAAGTGGGCTGCACGTGCGACGTCCTCTCGCGCTGAGGTGCCGGTGGTGGTGGCGGTTCCAACAGGAACAGCTGTTGCATCGCCAGATGATCCATGGGCTAGTTTGACGAGCGCGAGGATGGCTACCACACGCAAGGCATCGTCGGTGGTCTGAGAGGACTTCGTTTGAAGCCAGGCGATAGACTCTTCAGAAAAGCGCTGCCGACAAGTTTTGTGGCTGCTAGCTTGTGCATACAGACGAGCGAGCGCGAGTGATACCAGTGAAGATGTGGATATTTCAAGAGTAGTGAGGAGGTCGATAAAACCATCTTCCGTGAAGATCTGTGAAGCGGATTGCCAGTCCACCTGGAAGAGCGCACAGTGGAACGTGACGGCTGCAAGTAAAGCACCCTCCTGAGACTGCGACAGGCTGTTTGCGATTAGAGGTTGGAATATGCGGAACAGAGCGAGCGTCCCTTGGTCTGGCTCGTCTCCTCCGGCCTGACTTCTCTCCGAAGATTTGGATACCCGAACACCCTGACAGAACGCGGAAAGCATAAGATATGCTTTTGAGCGCGAGGAGGGGTTTTGAGAGGGTACGAATGCGGCTACAATGTAGGCCAACTCGTCTGGTAGCAGCGAGGATGGGTCCCTGGACTTGATGAGTAAAGCATCCATATCGCTCTCTATCCGTGGAGTTATGTCCGGCTGGGATTCAGGGTTCGAAGCCATGATGGTAGGGGATACAAACAAACTTGGCATTGTCTAAGATCGGAGTCACCCACCATTTCAAGCAATCGCAATCACAATTCAACTACTAACTTTATCTTCGACACCAGAGTCTACTCCAACTAAACATGAGTGCTGGCGAAGGCCATGGCGCCAGAAATGGTGCAATCAACTCTAAGCACACAGTTTTATTCAGATTGCCCAATGGCGAAGTGCGCAGTATCAAGGTCGAGAAGGACTCGTAAGTCAATATTTCGCGCGTGACTGTAATCTGACATTCCGCGAAGGATCGTATCGCTGGGCAGAGTGGGCTCGTTCCCTGCCAATGAACTCATCGGACAACCGTATGGATTCGCCTATGAAATACGTGAAAAGAAGCTAAAACGTTTGCCTCCTCGTACAATGGACGAAATTGGTCGGTAGGTCGATGTTCATCGCTCGAATTACCTCGTTAACCATCTAATGATAGAGGAAACCGATGCGACGAACGAGCTAATTAACGACGGGGAGTTTGTTCAACCGTTGACTCTGGATGAAATTGAAGCACTCAAGAAGTCTGGTGTCCATGCTTCAGTACGGTCATGTTGTACATCATAACAAATCACCGAAGCGACCCTAATACCACAGGAAATCATCACTGCTCAAATCGAGAAACACGCGAATTATTCTCTGAAAACGGAGTACAGCAAGGACAAGTATAGGAAGCGGAAAGAGGCAAAGTAAGTGACCGAACCAGCTGAGGGTAGTAAGCACTAATAGCGACGTTTCTCATAGATATTCGAAGAGCTTCGAGACAATTGAACCCACGGTGTATAATATCTGTGAATACTGGTTCAGAAAGGACCAGAATAGGATTCGAGACATTCGTCCCGATTCACTCTCTCAGCTACTGAACTTGGCCAACGTGCACCCGGGTGGACGCTATATTGTGGTCGACGATGCTTCTGGGTTGTTGGTTTCATCTGTTCTGGACAGGATAGGATGCAAGTGAACTTTGTTGTAATTAACTACGACACATTGACTATTTTCCAGGTGAAGGCCGAATAATTTCAATAAATGACGCTGACTCGCCACCTGCATACCCCGTATTGACCCTGATGAACTATGAGAAGGAGACTCTGATATCAGTTCTGTCGACGCTAAACTGGGCCACAGCCCAAGAAGATTACGCCCCTGGTAAATATCCATTGTCCGCGACTACCGCAAATAATTATTCTATGTCCACAGTGGTAGCCCCACTTGAGCCCACCTCAGGACCCATACGTTCAGAACGCCAGCGTCTACGCCTCGACAAGCGAAAATCAACTTCAGACGCCCTAATGAACACACGACAAGAGCTATTTTCGGGAGAATTTGACGGGCTCCTGGTCGCTAGCGACTACGATCCATTTGAGATCGTAGAGATGCTGTTGCCCTATTTAGCTGGGTCTGCTTCAATTGTTGTACAAAATATGTTCCTCCAGGTATTTCTTTGCTTCTCGCTCTGACGTTTGTCACTTATCGCACCGTAGCCTCTAGCAGACTTACAAGCAAAGATGCGACTTATCCCTAGTTATCTCGCACCCTCGATCACCGAGTCGTGGTTACGTCGCTATCAGGTTCTTCCTGGTCGGATGCACCCGACGATGAATGCGTCCGGTTCGGGGGGGTTCCTCCTCCATGCTATCAAAGTGTACGCTCAGCTTCTCGGTCACTCTACGACTAATTTGGAACCCTGTTTTCCATTAGCTACGATGACCCGAACGCGACAGCAACTACATTCCGGCAAAATTTGAAAAAGGCCACCGAAAATTTGGAGCTACCATCAGAACCTCATTCTCCTATGCGGGTCGACTCAATGGAGTGTGCTGATGAAGCAACCGATTGGCATAGCAAGATGCAAGCATTCCGCTGACAATCCAACACCTTAGCGCGATACAAGTGGGAGCTCGGGAAAAATAGTGGCGATAATCTGCCCGTAATCTATCAATCAGCAGGGAGCATCTAGGGTCAACTCAAACACACCTCGTCCACAATGGTATAGGCGATATGTTGGTTTAGACGCCGATTCTGCAGCACAGCGAATATACGTCGGGCCCCGCGGCGGGCATTCGAACGACCTATCATGTTAGCAGCCAAGTCTGCACCGGGTCCTTCGGTCAGCTCACATTCTCAACAGGTTAGTCCAATCAAACCTGGTACTAGTGCCGAGAGTTTGCGATTAGCTTCATCTCGACTGCGAAGCTTCTCTTCGACGGTGCGAGGTTGCAAAGGTGCTCTCAGCTTGCCTTTGGGCCATAGATTTTCCCGGAGCATGGTAAGCATGGGAACAATGCGACTCTCTTCAAACAGAGACTGTATGCTCTGCCGTATTTTCCTGCGAAAGAACGTGAATTATGGCAACCATGGAGAACTTGCCAACTAACCGCTCGATAGTATCCCCGAAGACTTGTTGGAGAATGATCACAATTGCTTGACGACGAAGCCAGTTGTTTTTCGTGTGAAGCTCAAATATGGCAAGCACTAGATCACAGATGGGGGCGGAAAAGCTGGATGTGCTTGTTTCTCCGTCCAGTGGCTTAAGATCCCCTGGCATCTGCATGAGAGTGTCCAGAGAGGTAGCCTTTCCATATCGTTTCATTGCTTGAACAACAACATCCTCGTCGTTGACTGCCGAGTCGACAATCCCGGTGAATTCGGCCACTTGTCGTGTGAGGCGCTGGATCATCACATCCAGCATGGATGGCCCGAAGAACATATCATCGATGCTTTCCGTGACAGACCGATACATTGACTGAACGATGTTTCGTCCAGAGAACCCTCCTTGTTCTTTGACAGTGTCATCCTTGACCTCGGAGGCAATGAAAGGCGAGTCCCTCGACAGAAACACACGAAGTTCTGTGCTTTCGCATACCACAGGAATGGAAATCAGGTTCTGTAAAGGAGTCAGTGTTGTCACAGGTCCATAGTACTTGTCACACACTTGCATATATTTCTCCAAGGCTTGTCTCCTTGTGTCGATGAAGCTCCCCGAGAGCGAAGTTACCAGCCGCTTACCAGGAAAGTCAAGGGTGCGAACTACAGAATATTCCTCACGAAGCTTGCTGTGCATTCGCAGAAATTCATTGTACCGCCGCGCAACGACCCACCCGGATGAGAAAGTTCCGTCCAGAGAAAGCTGTTGCACCTCAACAAGGTATCGGACAACAGGCTTCCCTTCCTCCTCTGCGACGGTTGAATTGACAATGGAAACCTTCGTTCTATGCGGGACGAGGCGGTTAGCAGATTCCTGTTGCTCGTACTGCGTTTTTTGAAAGTGTAGTTCCCTGAGTTCTCTAGTCATCGAAGCCTTTGCCTTGCGAAGGAGGCGGAGTTCTTGAGTATCTCCCGTTAATTCAGCTTTCTTGATGAGTGTATCAAGCATCGCTGCGTGGACCTCCGACTTTGATATCTTCTTGCTGAGACGGGCAATTTCATATGAAAGCTGGAGGTCGCCAGGTCCTGCAAGCTGAAATGATCCCTGCCCAACGAGATTGGCACTCTCCGTCGTGTCATCATCGTCATCATCATCATCGTCATCCTCTTCGTCACCGTTGGGATCTTCCTCATCTCCGAACATCCCACGCAGTTTCCTCCCATCGGGAACCGAAGGGATAAAGCTATCCGCCTCCTCCTCAGCACGGTCTCGAGGTTGGCTAAAGTGCTGCTCCGTAGCGATAATGTCGGTCAATGCCGCCTGGATAGCTTCCATACGTTCAGATTCATCCATACTGGGTCTCCCATCATCTGGGTCGTTGAAGAGCGGCGCACGCGAAATATCGGAGGATGTGTCCGACAGAGGAGCCATGAGAACGTCGATGTTGCTACGAGATGTTTTAGGCGGTGAATAAATCAGTGGACCTTGGACCAAGTGAGGATGTTCCGAAGAACGATTCCACGAAACGAGAGACGGGAATGATTCTGAACGAGGAATTTGGAATTTGATCCGCGATGACGCTCCACGAGCCAGCACAGCAGTAGATGTGTTAAGGTGTTGTGGCTTATTGATCGGCACGGATACTTCGACCTCGGGACGACCGAACGAGGCATCTTCGATCACTCGAAACCATAACTCTGATTTCTGGAAATCTTCAAAATCACCTTCCATTTCTTGCTCCACCTCCCTCTGAGCCAACATGACACTCCGGCGAACTTTCTTATTCTCGACGACGCTAGGCGTCACCTCGTTGGAGGCGTAACTTCGAATGGTATCGACATGCTTTTGCGAGATCGGGGACAGGGAAGGGTGAGGCGGTGTGGCAGAGAAATACAGATCGTTAATCAGGCGAATATCCTCTCGTAGAGTTGTCGAGTTGGATGGATCTTGAATGGGATCGTCCTCGTCACCAGAACTGTAGTCTACCAATTCCAAGGGATTCTTGAAGCTTTCTACGGTGAGCCAAAACTGCACGAGCAGTGAACGATGGCAACGATCCATGAATTCCATGAAGTATGAGAGGGAAGTCGGATTGCCAAGAACATCTCTGAATGAGACTCGGGGTCGTGCATGCGTTTCGCACGCGACAGCCGTCTAGGTGGATAGAACACATGAGTGGTGCACGCAGGAACGCAAAGTAAATGACACCAACCGGATCTTGTTCACCACCTAGGACAATAATTCGCTGTTCAACCGTGCGCTTTGCAGTATACAGCCTGTCCAAAAATGCCACAACATCCTCAGTCTTCTCTCCGTTTATCCATTCCTCTTTCTCGTGGTTTGCTATCTAAAGATTAGCTTCCTTCCGTGACACGGGGGTCGGAAGATATACCAAGTAACAATCTTGTCCTGCGAATTTCACCCATTACGTCGTTCTTGAGGCGACGCGCGTCCAATAGAGAGGAACAACGATTGATGCTTCGAAGGAAAGACTCAAACTGACGGACGTCAGTACGAATGGTGATAACATCTCCTCCGGGAGTGAGCGTCGATGTGATGCGGTGATGGCGTCGCGGTGATTGGGCTTCAAGGACGTTTCGTACCTTGGAAATCAGCTTTCTACAAGGAGTCAATAAAGACACGCTCCCAAGCAGAAGGGACATACTGCTGGTGTATCGCAGCTCCAGCCTAAGATTGAACTCAGAAGACGACCAACAGGGGAGATAGTAAACACCCACCACCTGCTCAATTGTACGATTCCAGAAGTCAGGATCTGTGACCATATCCATGATTGGATAAAGCAGAGTGCAGGCTACGACTTCTCGGACCGCTATCTTGAGCACCTTGCTTCGTGCTTCATTCTCTGGGAGGATATAAGGGAGGATCCGGTCTACGATGCCCTTCAAATGCATTTCCTCGTTCTGTTTCGTGAAAGTAGACGAAAGATTGTCTACAGCTGGATGTAATCTTTCACCCTTTCCGACGTATCGGCTAGCCAAAAGCATGTCAAGTTCCTCTGACTGAGTGAGATGACGCTCAAGGCCCGCGCCACGAAGGGCAACCTCTGACTGACGGAACTGTTCAATATGCGAGGTGACCTTGGGTAAAATCCGTTTGACGAAGAGGGAAGGAACATCGATGGTCTCTGCGCGTTGAAGGAGTTGTTGGGTGGCCGCATGCAAAGTGGTTGACACGGAAGTGGGGAACGAAGGGGAGGACGAGATGTCCTTGTACCAGGACAGAACAAAGTCGCGGACTATGAGAATCATGATGTCATTTAAGTTGGAGGAGACTACAGGCATGTTGGGACATAACGACGGCAGTGACTGAGGGGGCTTATGTGACCATTGTGAGCGGGTGAGGACAGCCTGCCACGCGGCGGGAGTTGAGAATACAAGAGGACGGGCGGCATGGGAGAGCGGGTTTCCGGGCGCAGGTACCCTTGAATCGAGCCTGCATGCGATGAAAAAGTGGGCCAGGAGAGAAGATATGACCACTAGAACGACGAAAAGCGGTGCAAGGAGGATGAGGGTGAGCGGAGAGGAAACGATCCGGACGACCACTGGGATGGACACGGCGAGGACAGCGACGAGGAGTACGGTCCTTGTCGTGATCACTGGGCCATTTTCATAGGGGAGGTCAGAGCGCTGCATCTGAATCACGTTGAGATCATGTCAACATGGAAATGTTTGTCAGTCCGAGGCGACTTGCGGCGCCGAAGTTGTCAACACGCGTCGGCTGGTAGTACTAATAGTATCCGACATATCATCACTTTTAGTACTTACTAGTAAACCCGAACTAGCCAACCTAACTCGCTCCCCGCTACATACATTAGCCTCGTTGCATACCACTCTGCTGTGTACACTGTACACTCAGTCCATAACATGTCCTCCACACAATCCCCGTTCCGCCCTCTCTCCACTGCAGAAGGATTTCTTTGTGGTGGTCTTGCTGCCTGTATTGCGGTGAGCCATCCTCAAATTGCTCCCTTGGATTCGTTTCTCATACAGGTAAGCAGGTTACTGTCTCGAATCCCGCAGAAGTCGCAAAAACGCGTCTGCAACTCCAAGGCGAACTGGCAAAGGGTGGCGGCCAAAAGGTTTACAGTAACGCTGTCGATGTTTTCGCGAAGACGTGGAGAAACGAAGGCATTCGAGGTCTGCAACGAGGTCTCGGCCCAGCAGTAAGTTCGCCGTGTAGTTTCGTGGAATCATCCTCACATTTTGCCAGTATGTATATCAGGCAAGTACTTTCATGTGTCTTACTTTTCAGTCTCTGTGACCCTTTGCCAGATTCTCCTCAACGGATCACGCTTAGGTACGTTGTTGTCTATCGCAAGTATTTGCAAAGCTGAATTTATTCAGGATTTTATGAGCCTTTCCGCCGGACGATAAACCGCGTCGTAGGCAGGCCTGTGACCGATCAAATACCTCTGACGTCTGTAGCAGCCGGTGCCGCGAGTGGGGCAGTCGGCGCGGCCCTCGGAAGTCCATTATTCCTCATCAAGGCTCGCATGCAAGTTAGTTAATTTCGATAGGCTTTTTCACGCATAAACGACTGACCATCATCATCAAGGCATATTCCCCTGCATTGCCAGTCGGGGCCCAACATTACTACAAAAATTCCTTTGATGCACTCTCAACGATATTTCGAGCCGAGAGATTCCGAGGACTCTTCCGTGGTGTAGATGCCGCTATTCTTCGAACTGCCATGGGCTCTTCTGTTCAACTGCCGACCTACAACTGGACCAAGAACCAACTTGTCACACACGGGATCTTGCCCGCCAACAGTATCTGGACATACCTGGCTAGCAGTTCTGTATCGGGTGTTTGTGTGGTATGTCGTGAGGCAATACGCAAACGCTCATCTTGTTCTGATGTCTCGGACAGTGTGTTGTAATGCAACCAGCAGATACTGTGAGTGCGCTAGGCTTCCCATAGTGCTATTGCTGACATCCATCAGGCTCTCACCCGGGTATATAACCAACCAACAATACGGTTACCCAATGGACGTTTGCAAGGTACATTATACAGGAGTCCTATTGACTGTCTCTGGAAGACTTTCAAGACCGAAGGGGTATTTGGGTGGTATAAAGGCAAGTAGATTTGCTACTCGAGTCCTCATCATGATTTACGTCCCTTCAAAACAGGCTCGACAGCGCACTTTCTGCGCATTGCTCCACACACGTAAGTGCTAACATGCGGGACGTTCTTGATTCTGCTGACTTTATGCTGCACAGAATCATTACCTTGACTGCCAACGATATCATTCTGAGTCTCTACAAGGAGTTCGTAATTAAGCAAGGGTTGTTATAGAGGTTGAGCCCACCTAGACATCTTTGGTTTAGAGATTACCATGTAGTCGATCGAACCTAATTACCCAAACGTGTCGTGGTAGGTTTGACCCTTCTAACGTACCATTTGGCCTGGTGGCCCAAGGGCTCGTAGCACAGTGGTAGTGCGTGTGATTCCAGACACGGGTATCCACAAGGTCATCCGTTCAATCCGGGTCGAGCTCACTTCGCTTTTTTTTTCCAAAGAAAAACTACTCAAGCCCACTGATGGTTTGGCATCAAATAACATACTGTAGGATATTAGCTTTGCTTCACTGAGGGCATGTACATGGTCAAGAACAGGATTAATTCATCAGTGCAGCATTGAAATTAGCACAAAGTATGTAACAGATCAATTGATCAATGTCCATTTAGAATTCTTTCTTGTGTTCAAATACACGTCTCCACCGGAGGAGCAATCCATCCATGCCGATGCCTGTGTGGGAACCAAGTTTGTCACCTGATAAACCGCCCGGCACTCATGCATCAGATTCGAGCCACAGCTGAGAGTGGGTGACTCACAAGGTATCTTTGACCGAGTACAAAGGGACTTCGAGGACAGTCCTCGGGTACCGATACCCCGGGAACATCCCATACAGTCACTTGCGCCGTTCGCTTCGATGGATACTTATACGTTTGAGTATCGCTGACGACAATCACACAGAAAACCTTTACGTCGCGTGGCGGACAGATTGACTGACGTTGTATCAGCATCCAATAGAGTTCTGACAACCGAGATCCCATACCTCGAGTTCTTGTTCAATCTCCTTTGAAACTTCGTCCCGTTCCTGGACAGTCCTCTCTTGGATATGTCCGGCCAACCAACCAGCATCTTCATGACTGATGGACGACATGATGCTCTTGGCGGTCTCAGTGTCTTCCTGCAAGGTGTCGTACATGTCATAAATCTTGTCGGGTGGACCATCTGTTTGACTATTAATGTCTATCGCTCATGTAACAATGTATTGCTTCACCATCATGCCTGGGTCTGAATGTGGAACCTGCACGTCGCTCAAGGCGCTCTGCATAGTCCAACAGCCTAGACCTGCGTTTTTCGTATTCAGACCATAGCCTGGATGCATGCGACTCTCGCTTCATCTGTAGGGAGTGAGTAGGCAAGTCATTGGCAATTCTACTTGCCACACCTTCCATTGCGTGCACAGCTTCAACTCCTCTTTTACATCATGCGGTCCCTCTCTTTGTTTCCGACCATCGGTGTCCTCGATGAATTCTATGTACGCAACAGGGTATGCCTATCCAAATGTCAGGATCCGACACCTGGAACCATGCATGGTCACACCTTTATTACTGTGAGCATCATAACAGCGACATTGCCGCCATCCGCTGTCAAGCTGTTTAGTGTTGCAACGAAAGGTCCACGTTGAAAACCAAGCTTCGCATGCCATGGCGCCATATGAGTTGAATTCCCGGTCAACAAGAGCACATTGGAATTGTAGGCCTCCAGGATTTCAGAACCTTCCTTTCGCTCCGCCGAGAGCTACAGGTGACTGAATGCAACGAGCATATCATTGAAGATGGCTGAACTAACCTTTGCGCCCGCCACGGCAATTTTCCGGCCTATTTTGATTTTCCCCTTTCTTACACCTCGCGCTAGTGGGGCATCGATGTGCGCACGAAGCCTGTACCAACCATCGGTCACTTCGAGCTCAGGATAGGTTTGAACTGGTGTAGTGTCCCCTTCAGAACCACTGGCAGGCCAAATTATGTCTGAGATGCAGAGCACCATCGGCGATCCAGCCGGTGCATCCCTGGTTGTTATCAACCGTAATGGTGGACGGGAGGAGCTGTTCAAGTCCCGTTCGTATCTGATGGCATATTTGAACTGCAAAGTTCGAGTCGTTCGGATCAGTCTGCTGACCTGTACATCAACTGACGAATAACTTCTGTCCAACACCAACGTTTCCTGAAAGGGTCATTCTCGCTCATAGGATCGAGAGCAACCATACCAGCCAATTTCCAAAGGACTAGTGGCCAATGATTATCAACCCACGCCTGTGTAACGAGCGTGCAGCCCTTTGCGTGCAGTTCTTCCAGCACGACTGAACGGCCCAATGCAAGAGACGGGCACGAATCGGGCGGATTCGGAAGAGAGCGTGAATGGGCGGTGAAAGCATAGAAAGGGGCTGTCCGGGGGTTCACTTGACTGAGCTGTTTGAAATTTCTGGGACAGGCTATCAGGGTGGACTAGACAATTGAAGGGATTTTACAAAAACAGACATTCCCGTATCCTCGAGTTGTTTAGAACTGTACGCTTGTGGCCACAAGCCAGAAGTGGCGAGTGTTCGCCTGCCGGGAGGAGGAGCTAACATACAAAGTCGGGTTCCAAGAAGGGAAATAAGGGATCTACAACTTGAGCTCACTGAGATCGAAGATCCTCCCGTCACTGTTCCGCTTGCTTGGTCGGGGCGACGGCACTGAAGGTGGATATATGCGGTTCACGATTGTCCTAGGATTAGAGGGAGTTGGTGGAAGCTTTCGATTTTCAACTAGGAATGCTCTCGGAGTGCCAGATTCCCCGACAGCTTTGAATGGTGTTACGAATTTCGGTCTCGTCGTGGTACTCCCGTGTCTGGGAGTGAAACCCAACGGTTGTTGAGTCATGACGTGGTTCGCGAGCGAAGATGGGCGTAGCGGTGATACAGGCATAGTGGTCTGAGAGGGGGCGGTAGCAGAGGAATGATAACCGCGTAGAGGTGAACTGATGCTCGGAGTAGATACTTGTCGATGCGACAGCACGAAAGGGGTTGCAGTAATCAAGGGAGACTTGAAAGGTTTGGATTGCCGTTTGCTGCCTAAGCTTTGCAGCGAGCTGTGTGATCTGGCGTGTGTCGGCTCTGCAAAGGAGGCAGGAGTAGGTGTCTCAGGTGCCTGCATAGAGGAGAATGTTTTTCTTGCAGAAGAGAATGTTGTACGTGGAGGAGACATTAGCTGGGTGGGGTGGGGAGGATCGGGCTCCTTGTGCGTCGGAACTTGGTCGAGAAGGACATCTTCCTGCCACTTGCTCATTTTCTCTTGAGCCTCCCGCAGGGCTGTGGTTGATGGGACGAAGAGTGATTTCGCGTTTTCACCATTAATAGATGGTCTCTGGAAGCCGGGCATTGCTGTCGTAGCGGTGTTGAATGCAACGAAGGAAATGGACGAATCCGAGTTGAACCACGCGGCATAGTCGACCTCTGGAGGCGCTTCGTCTGGCGGCTCATTTTCAAGCCGGGAAGACTCGATCGCGGAGGCACTCATGAATGATGCGTGTATGCGCTCTGTTTGTGGGGTATCGATGGCATTATCTGAACGAAACGGGTTCTCGTCATCCTCCACAGGCAAGTCGTTGCGGCGGCTTGGATCGGCAAAGGATTGGGATAGCTGAGCGTCTAAGCAATCAAAGGCGCGGATATCATCTTGGCTCAGCTCTCCGACCTGCTCGTCGAAGGTGGGGGAGGAGAGACGCATTCGCTTCCTGGAGGGGGAGGGGGATGGTTTGTACGGGGACATTCTGTGCTGAGCGAGCGACCGTGCGAGTGGTAGTGATAGTGGTATTGAATAAATGTGATCGCGTACGTGCTTTACGTCTCCAAAACATTCACCGACTCAGCCTTTGTGTTTCCTGCATTCCTCGCCGACCGCGCAGGTCCACCGCCACCCCTCCGACAGTTCTTCCCATGAATGGCGCAAACACCCACTCCGCTCCTCAATCTCTCCCGTCCCCGCGTGCCCCAAAACCCCCTCCATCTGGCCCCGCCCCTCCCGCCCCTCCCCCCTCCCCTCCCGCACCCCCAAATCTCCCCGCTCAGTCCTCCTCCGCAACCCGTCCCCCGCTCCATCCATCCACAGTGAACGGCACTCAGAAAACAAAGAAGAAGAACGATGCCCCCGTCGATCCCGCCGCCATGTACGAAAGCCTCAAAAATCGCATCGCAGCCCTCGAGGAGGAGGAGGTCCTCGAAGAGGAGGAGGAACGACGGTTTGGTCTGCACATTCCCCTCCCCTCCTTTCCCTTCTTCTCATCTTCAAGTAGCCGAGGAGGCCGTCAAGTCCGTCAAAGGTATAGGAGAGAACGCCATCCACGCCAAATACATTGAATTAGTATGTCGTTCGTGATGAACGCACGCTGCCTTCACGCATACCCCGCCGATACAGTTTGCCGAACTCAAGAGGCTCGAACGGGATCATGCAAAGGAGAAGCAAAAGCTTGTCAAAGATAAGGACGCGGGTTCGTCCCACTCCCCTGCTACCCTTGCATGCCTCTCACACCAATACTCAAAGCCAAGGGTCAGCTAACAAAGGCAAATCAGACGAAAGCAAAAATGGAGAACTTGGCCCGAGAACTGCAAAAGGTGCCCCTTTACACTGCCTTCCAGGACATTGCTAACCACCTGTGCAGGATAACAAGCGACTCCGGGTGCGCACCAACGCTGGAATTGTTTCCGGATAGCTAACAATCACCCAGGAAGACAGCAAACGCCTAGCTCAGTGTGTAGAAGAAGCGCAGGAAGAGGTACGTAGGACCCTCTCAACCCTGTCTCCTTACTCGACATCCCGTAGATCGTGCAAATGAAGAACGACATGGCTAAACGAGTGGACAAGGCAAAAATGCAAGACATGAAATACCGCGAAATGCCAGACATAATAGTCAAGGTCGTTTGTCGTTATCGTGCAGAGCTTTTCTTCAAAATTTCACGCAAAACCAAGCTTTCCAGACTCTTCAATGCCTGGACAGATAGAATGGAAGGGACCGCCGCAAAAAAGGGTGACGGCAAAGTAGCCACAGGTACTGGGACCCATTTAAGCGGATCTGCAAAATCGGAAGTTGCAAGCACACACACCTGGAACTCCACCAGTACATCATCCACGCAGTTTATATTCTCTTATAATGGACGGACACTGGACGCAGACCACACCCCTGAGGAACAAGGGATGGAGGACGGCGACGAGATTCTTGCTGTAGAACTTATGGACCTTACCGAGGGTTCCGGTGTAGATGCTTGGGTAAGTTAACACGAAAAGTACAGAGTATGATGTTTCATGCGGCTTTTTAGGAAGAACTACCTGAACACCGACGCCAGGAACTAAAGAAGAACTGGACAGACGACCCTGTCGAGTATGTTATGAGTTGACCTCCCCTGTCCTTGTTTTCTTGACATCCGCATAGAGCTAAACGTTCGCTGGAAGAAATTTTCGACACCGTGTACGTCTTTGCACTTCATTGTCATGATTGCCTTACAAAAGTTGGACAGCGTGCGGGAACGCCTGAAAGAAGTCCTTCGCCAATACGAGCTTCGAGAACGACATTTCGAGTGTGTAGTTCGATCGAAAGAACTCGAAGTATTGCTTTCTCGCGCGCGAACCGCGGAGCAAAAGCAACTTGCAGATGGTGAGAAAAGCCGAGCTGACAGGACTGATGAAGAGGTTGGCTACTATGTTTTATCATGGTTGGTTCTTTCAATCTAACAGACTCAGGATCGACGTCTTCGGAAGGAGCTCGAGGATGCGCGGAATAACCAAGCGATGCTCATTGACAAGCTCATTACCTGCTGTAAGGAGGTGAGCATGGCATCGTCACCCGGATTAGTCCTCGTGTTAATGGACAACCAGCCGAATGCAGAGCGCACGCAGCGCCTGTTTGCGTCACTTCGAGAAGAGCTCGAGAAGCGAGGTAAGGTGTCGGACAGTGGTGGTGTAGGCAGCTGAATGTACGCGAGCGGGTACGTGCAATACATGTCAGGCAAGCACTCTACCCCGGTTGGAGTGTACAACAATACGCGTGGATTGACATTGGGAAAGCGATTGAGCTAAATGACAGAGAACAGCGTTCAGGGTATGGGATGATGACAAAGGGGAAGAATTCCCTGGCCAGGGTGAATGTTTTACAACAATGCATCCAATTCCTCAAGATTCACAACGTAGCCAGACTTGGTGAAGGTCTTGCCCTTAACAGACTCCAGTCCTTCTCCTGCGTAGGTGACAAGTGGCGAAAGCTCAATCTCGACACCTTCCTTCAAACGAGCACCAGCATTTTCCAAGAAACGCCGGTGCTGATCTAAAAGATCGCGGCGACTGGTCTCTGGATCGTCTGACCCAGTGCCTGGCGCATTCTTCAGGGGACTGAACTCCTCCTTCCGATCGACCTCGAGAACGGCAAAATTCTTGGTGAATGGGAACACGTCGAATACAAATAACTCAAGCTTCATGCCATTTGGCTTGCTAGGTTTGACGATTTCTCCGGTTTGCAAGTCAATAGTTGGGATCTTCTTGCGTGCAATGTGATAAGCGAGCTCGTCCTCGAAAGATTCGACGGACTGAAGGAAAGCGGTGGTGTAAAAGTGATTGGCGATGTTGCCAGCGTTGAACATGAGTTCCCCGGTCTTTGGATTCCGGAGCTCAGCTTGTTCCTTGGTGATTTCTGAGTACTCTACGACGCTAAACTTGTCTCCCCGGCGAGCAATGACACCGACTGACTCCGTCGGTGATGTCTTTGGCACCACCTTGGCAGCACAATCGGCCTGTCTGGCTATGCAAGAGCCGAGGAAGACAGGATCGGCAACCTTGACGAGACAGTTGTCGACGCAGTAGGCATGAACGTACTGGATGCCGCGATCGGCTAGGTCAGAAAGGACCGTACGCGACTTGTCGGAGGGAGACAAGGGAGCGCGAGTAGCCGCGTACAGACCACCATTGCCATCGGGAGCAACGGCCACACGAGAGAGGGTTTCGAGCATGATTTTACCCTCCATGGTGAGGCAGGGCAGCGTACCTGGAAAGTAGGCAAAATCAGCAAATTTGTAAGATAAATGCGATCAAGACCTGGTACCTTGTTCAAAAACGATGACGTTCTTTGGATCGAGGCCAAAGTGGTTGTTGGTAACGAAGAAGGATTCCGTCTCGCGACGAGTCGGACCGCTGGTCATCACATACCAAGGGACCACGACGGAGCCCTTAGGCTTTCCATATTGGGCCTCGGCAACGGTCTGAAGGCGAGTGATGCGCTCAGCTTGATACTGGAAGAGGGATTTGTGAGAGGGGAGACCGATGTCGTAACAGCCTTTAGGAGCAGAGCTGCCGAGCCTCGTGCCCTGACCACCGGCCATCAAAAGGACGCCAACTTGGCCATCCGCAACAGCCTGGAGACCGATCTGCCTCCATTCCTTTGCTTTGGCAGGGCTAGCAGACGCGGACTGGCACGCCCCAACGGGAAGGGGCTCGATGGAGCCAGCGACGTGATGAGGATCGGTAGCATTGCTTTCGGAGGAAGTGGCCTTTTCGTAAACTCTGTTTACCCGCTGGACGTCGATGTTCTCGAGCTGGCGGGTGAGGGCACTACGCTCTGGGTCTGCAAGCTTTGACCAGAAGGTGAAGAGATGGTCCTGGCCAGCAGCCTGGTATCTATTGCGAATATTCTCAACGGCCATTGTGCTGAGATAGACCACAGAAGAAATGGGTAGAGGGGAAATGAGCCTGAGGGCAGTGGATCAAGGGGACGAGTATTTAAACCTGTTACATTCCCGTTCGGTAGCAACCGAATGGAACTCTACTACACAGTCCGACACAGCCAGGCCTTGTAACACACGTGTAATATCGCAGCAGTGCGTCGCTACTGGAAACTGGTCACTAAATTACGCATGCGGCTGGCAGTCCCTCCAGAGTCTCTGAGATCTGACCAAACGGAGGAAAATGCTCCGACAGTATATAGATAGGTTGGAGAAAACCACTACTAGCTTACCAAATCTCAATAATGCATTCCAGGGATTATATCCACGCCATCATCCTCTTCCGCCCTTCAACGCAATATGGGCTGGTGGAAACCTACATACCTCATCTGGGTGAACGTCGAAGAGTACAGCGGTCACTGCTGGCGATGCCAATCAAACTCTGCGGTGATACCTTTTATGATAACGTAACAACGTTTGGGCTTGCAACAGATGAGTCTGATTCACCACAACGAATGTAGCAAGTCTCGACTCAAGTCTAGTCCAAGAATTACTGCTGACTGGTCGGATTTCAAGAAAGCAAGGGCAGTCTTGTTAGATTGATTGACCCTCGTATCTTCTCGAGCAGACGCGTCGTTACACGTAAATGATCGATTGGCCAACTATGAATATACGGCTTAATTAGGTGCTAACAAAGGTAATTAAGCGCTCTTTTCGTGACATATGGTTCTAGAGAATTGCTTGAAAATAGGAGATCATGCATATATGAATCCTGGAGGTGATAGGCTTCTCCCTGGAAGTACCAGAGTCTTGAAGATGCCTGAGCATCACGGTGACAGCTTTACAGATTTGATCTTCTCTTCGAATTGCCGAGTTTTAATACTAGCCCATCCGCAGCTGCAAAGAATGTCGCTTGACGAGGACGGCTAGCAAATAGGATCCGATTAGTCAGGCCACATCAGTCTATTATTCAAAGTGCACTACATTTCTCGCCTACTGTCGACGAATGACTTCCGGGGTTGATGTTTGAAATTTGAAGCCCACTCCGACGGAAGTTCCGACCGCGCCAAAAATATGCATTGATTGCATAAGATTGAAAATCGGCACTTCCCCATGTTCTTACACACTGCCAATTAAAAGAGCAGTAGTCAGAACCACCCGGTCTGAATCCATGAACAAGAGCTATGTTTGTTGAAGTGTTAGAAAGCGTAGACTGATTTTTTGCACTGATCCGCGGCCACGTGTATATTATTCATGTTACTGTTTGAAGCCGACCTGCATGATGATGCGTGACGGCCTCACCGTGACCTCGAGGTCAACTCCCGGGCCGATGGGCCATCTCAAAATCTATACCTCCTCGGTCATCCTCACTTGCCAATTGCAACATTAGTGAGTCCATAGTGTACTGCCGATTTCTTCCCACTGAAGAGAACTCTCCGCAGATGCGTTGGCGATTGCCTGGTAAGTTGCTGAGCAGCCATATTAGAGTCGCAATGTCTCATTATTGCCGCTATCGGAAGGATGCTGGTATTTCCAGCGCTTGCGTAAATCAGGTCAGACAGCTAAACTTATCTCAAGTTACTCTAACCGAGCGATGGTTATTTACAGCATGACAGTATGTGTGCCCCGCTGTCTCCACCCCAGGTCCGCCCAGACGCATGGCTCCACATATAATATAGCGGGAATCAGTGGTGCTTCTTCCGAGGTGATTATGATTCACCGTTGCGAGCCTAACTAGCCATGGCTATAAATACAGCACGTCAATTTCCTTGCGTTGCATCGTCCGACTTTCTCTCCTCTCTAACGCACTCAATGCAGAGACTGCTTACCTCGGCGCTTGTGGGGTTCTCCCTCGCAAAGTGTGTGTTCTCCTTCACGCCTAGCTTTGCTTATGGATCCGAGAAAGTCCGAGGTGTCAACCTCGGTGGGTGGCTCCTGCTCGAGGTGTGTACGCAATGTTACAAGTGTTCTCTTCAATGATGTACTTGCCGCAAGCCGTGGATTACTCCGAGCATTTTCGACAACACTGGAAACAACGCCATTGTTGACGAATGGACGTTCGGTCAATATCAGGATTACAACACGGCATCGAGTGTTCTGCAGAACCACTGGAATACTTGGATCACCGAAAGCGACTTTGCTGCCATCGCTGCTGCAGGGTACAGAATTACTTTAGATCCTAGCTCCACTATTAACGGGGGTGATCGATTTCAGATTGAATCACGTACGCCTTCCAGTCGGCTACTGGGCATTTGAAGTTGGTCCTGGGGAACCGTACATCCAAGGGCAGTTACCCTATCTAACCAAAGCAGCACAATGGGCCGGAAACCACGGATTAAAGCTCATCATTGACCTTCATGGCGCGCCGGGGAGCCAGAATGGGTTTGTGCATCATGTGGTCCATGTCATCCGATACCTCATCATCTTCCTCATAGGTACGATAACTCTGGCCACAAAATGTCATTCCCCACTTGGCACTCAAACCAAACTAATATTGATCGGACTAACGAAATCATCCAAACGATTACCTCCATGTTTGCCGGTCAGTCGAACGTTGTGCCTATCATTGCCCCCCTGAACGAGTGAGTTTTCCGCGTGCAAAACCGTAAGGAGTTACCCATATTTTGATGCCAGGCCTGCCGGATATGATGGTTCTGCCGTTCTCACTGCTGTAAGGCAGTATTGGTTAGATTCCTGGGGAAACATAAGGTGATTCCAATATCTTTGTTAACACGCCGCGCGGGCGTTTATCTGATTCCACAGATACCCGTATGGCACGAGCCAGACAAGCAACATTGTTGAGCTCATCCACGACGCATTCCAACCACTCAGCTATTGGGCTGGATTTGAGACACCGCCAAACTTCGATGGAGTAGCGATGGATACCCATATTTATCAAGTATTTTCTGATGCCGTGAGTGTATCTCTTAAAGCTCTTCTGCCGTGTGTTGTCTAACAGAAGGCTACTAGGACAATCACATGTCCAACCAGGAACACATCAATGCTGCTTGTCAAACTCAGTCCTCTCTCGCGGGCTTTGATCTTTGGCTTCTAGTGGGCGAATGGTCACCTGCTATGACCGACTGTGCCAAGTACTTAAACGGACGTGGCGTCGGTTCGCACTACGCTGGCACCTACCCCGGCTCTACGGCGGTCGGAAGTTGTAATGGCCTGACTGGCAGTGGATCCACCTTCAGTTCGAGTTACAAGACGTTCCTCCGACAGATCTGGGAAGCACAGGTTATTTCATACGAGAAGGTCACCGATGGCTGGCTGCAGTGGACTTGGAAGGCAGAGAATGCTGATGAATGGTCATACCAAGCTGGACTTAACTACGGATGGATACCTCAAGACCCCACTAGCTACCAGTACCCAACCATTTGCGGGTAATTTTGTTTTGCATATTTTTACGACTTGAGCATGGTGGATGTACTTTGGAAATTAATGCATTTCACGGGACGAATATGATTTAGTGAGATGTCAAGGGATCCAAGTAATATAACAAGCTCGAAAGTGGGTTGAACTCAAGCTCCTGCGACTCCGTATTTGCGAAGTGTTCCTTGCCAATCACCAAACTCTCCTCTGCCCATTGTAACTATAGTCGCTTTGTTACCGGAATGCGGGCCAAAAAGGCGATTCGCGACTCGTCTGACACTCTCGGAGGTGACCTTGTCAATTTCCGCTGTCATGTCCGTCACGGGTATTTTACGTCCGTGCACGAGGATCTGGAATAAATTGATTAATCTCCTATAAACACACCAGAGTTTTTCTGTCCTACCTGACGACCAAGGTCCTCAACCTCCACTGCCCTACTCTCCAGTGCCATCATCAAGCTGGATTGGAGTTGGTTTTTCGCGCGCTGAAGCTCTATCTCTGGCACGCTTTGGTATATCAACAGACTTATCTGGTGCACAAGATGGGGGAAAATTTGGGCGGGCGTATTACCCCTCTGTTTGGGGATGTCAGGCACAAAGGACGCCCACAATCCAAAGAGTGATGAATCTGTGTAAATGTGATGGAAGGATGCGCAGTGATCTATCTGAGGGAAATGGTTGAGGATGTGAGTGTATAACCGGGAATACATCCCCTTTCCAGGACCACCTACGAAGGGTGAGAAACAAGTCACGCAAGGAATGCGAGCCTTACCCGCTGAGAAGCTGCCTCCACCCCCAAGAAGCACTTGCATTGTCGCGAGTGTGTAGATATCGTCGTCGTGAATACCAACACCCTCGAATGCGAGGTAGAGGTGATCAAAATCTGCCGTATTACTTGGGATCTGTCTAATACCCCCGACATAATGTGACTGCGGGTTCAATAGAGGGGGTACGTCTCTTGAAGCAGAGGTCGGGTATAAGTATGACGATGCTGCGCGTGTTAGTGACTTGTATAGTGATGGTGACGAAGACGGCAGGAGATGTGATGGTACGGTTTGAACAGTTGATGGCCGTGGAGAGGATGGCGTAGGGGATGGCAAAGGTTTGAACGTTGAAAAGTGCTTGTCGACAAGTTCAACCAATTGCTCGTGTTGCATTCCAGCACCCGCTATAACCATACGCTCCGGACGGTACCAGTCCGAGATACAGTGACGGAGGAGGTCACCGGTGATGAGACTGATGCGCTCATCCGGGCAGACCAACGAGTTCCCGAGGCCTTTTCCGCCGTACGCTACTCCGTGGAGTACCTCGGGTAATATCATTTCTGGCTTGTTGCTGATTTCTCGGATTTCATAAAGAGCGCCATCTTTCTGGATTTCCAGTTCCTCCGACAGAAAGGCAGGGTTTAGGACAGTGTCGGATATCAGAGAGAGCGCTAGGTTGGTTGCCTGATCAAAATGGGAGGACTGGTACATGATGGATTCTCGGGAGGATGAACACGTAATTTGACCTCCAAGTTGGTCCATCGCCGCAGCCATGTTGGCTTCGGAGCGAGAATGTGTTGACTGCAAGTTTTAGTGTCAGACACAAACGACATTGTAGTAATACAAGGTGCACCTTAAAGGCCAGTCTGTCCAAGAAATGGCTGGCTCCCGATGTCGATGGAAGTTCATAACGCGACCCAGCGTCGATATAAAGCCCGACGGATGAAAAGTGACCGGGAGTAGACTCTGTAGCAACCCGAATGTTGTTGGGAAGAGTGGTTATCTGCAATGGCGGCAGCGATGCTTGGGATAGCTGTCGTTGGTACAGGCGCACCTTCCCATGGCGTATGACTGAACTTGCCGCTCTCTTCATGGGGAGTATGTCAAAGACACTAGGACTAGCTCTCACGCTGACAAAACATGCAGCTTACGTCAGTAATACTTACGCAACGCTGCTTGTTTGCCAACTACAATTCAGAAGCATACAGAGGGATGAGATGTCGGAATAAAAGGAAACTACCATGGGTACAATCGCATGCTCTATAGAGTCAATTCATTCAACGCATTGTTTGGATACCAATCCACAAAGGAATGCCGAAAAAAAAAAGAAGACCCCACCGTGGTTCGAACACGGGACCGCACGATCTGCAATCGTATGCTCTACCACTGAGCTATAGAGTCTCCAGTCCAATAGGATTGGACAAAATTCACCACCCATTGTGTCATGTCAGTTCAATTCGACAAGTTAGAACCATCTATAATCATTCGGGTCTAATGAATGTCTTCCCCCACGGTCCACTTAGCAAACTCCAGAACCTCTACGCCTCCCTCTTCACCTTCCTTTGCCATCCCACGTTCGCGACCCCATTCACACAAGGCAGCACCGACAGTAAGTTGTCCTCCGGTCGCCATGAATGGCTGGCTGTACAACGATGTTTCATCTGTCGTGGATTGGATGGACAATGTCTCAAAACCAGTGATCTGACGAGCGACAGCACGCTCGAGTCGCTCAATGTCCTGCACAAAGGTTTCCGATGCAAGACGACTCGCAAGATCAGGGGCTTTCAGCGCAAGCACAGCAAGTGAGCCAATACGGCCGTGAGAGCCAGAGGATCCGTGCGAGTACGAAGCTAGGCGTAACTGGAGGGTCCTGGAGTGACCTTGGAGAGGATTGTGAACCACAGCAACAGCCCGTTTCAGCGATACCTTTTCGCCGACTTTTGCAATTAGATTCTGAATGGAACTAGACACCGTAGAAGATAGTCGGAGATTCGAGTCTCTTTGTGAGAGAAGAGGGGCATCGTTAAGAACGTGCAATGGGCAGGGTTGGATGAAATTCGGCGAATGAACGTGTTCTGTGAGGAAGGCAGTGGTATGTGCAATGTCGGCAGCAAGTCGTGTGAACAATTCGTTTCTTGCGACAAAATCAGTTTCGCAGTTCAGCTCAACCATGGCTGCCCGGAGTCCACCACCATTTAGTGTTGAGGACGACCTGCCGGAGGAGAGTACGCAAACAGTAACGAGTCCCTCTCGTGCTTCACGTCCGGCGACCTTGGCAGCCTTTTGAGCGCCGGAAGTGGTTAGATCCTGCTGCAACCACCCCAGCGCTGCCTCCAGGTTGTTCCCGCTTGCACTAAGCGCTTCCCGAGCCTTGGAAATTGGCACGTCGGTCAATTTTCGGAGCTGAGCAACCAGCTGTAACGAGGGCTTGGGGGCAGTAGAATACAAGAGAAATTTCGGGGTACGACACGTCAACAGCGTTTGCTGGAATTGTCGCCGAGCATTAGGCAAAAACATTAATATTGCGGCGCTGTTCCGACACAAAACGTTGAGTGAGTGGAAGAGTTTGAAAAACCTCCAGTCCATGGACAATGGACATAATGGCATACCCCACTCACGTGACTCAAAAAATCTATGGGTGTACATGTATGGTTTGGAGTTTCGACTTTCCCAAGTCATCTCCTTTGAAATGGACTTTGACTTCAAAGTTCCTTCCACCGTTCCTCAAGACTTGCTCCTCATACAAGACCTGATAGGAACCATTCCTCCACTCACGGTCTCTGCAAAATATATTCCAGGTTCACTGGATTCCAGCGATGATTCCATTGCCAGCACAGACGGTGAAGTAGAAAGTGAAGATGAGGTAGAGGCAGATCTTGCTCCTTGTGACGAGGATAGCGGAATGTCGGCGTGAGCATCTCAAGAACATTTTATCAAAAGGCATATTAACTCTAATCGTCAGAGCCACATCAGATTCTGAATCAAATTCGGACTCAGAGTTACACGCAAGGTCCTCCTCTAATTCGGAAGAGGGACGTGTATACGAGGCGCCTCAGCGGCAACGACCTGCGGACGACGTTGAGGATGAAGAGTCAGGCGTGACAGCAGCTGCTACCTATCTCCAGACTAAGAACGAGATTGCCGACGCAAATATCGTGGTTCCCACCATTCCCGAGGTTGAGCCATGCGAGACACTGGAGAAAGTCGGAGAAATTATGAGTATCGTTGGGAACATCGTGATTGTGAGGGGTCTCTACCACGTAAACTCCTTGTCCAAGCGCGCTCTGGATGCCGAGTCCTTGCTTGTATTTGAAGACCGAAAAGTTTTTGGATATGTAAGTCACTTCGCCCTCTGTATGAGTCTATGTCGACTCTTGCCTGTGGTGCCCAGATACACGAGACGTTCGGTCCAACGTCCCAACCACTCTATCAGGTTAAATTTAACCAACACTATCCGCTGGATACCGACAAAGTTTGGTTGTCCCGCGAGGTATTCCATGTTCCACAACGAAGTCACTTTGTGTTCGTAGACCAACTCAAAAAAATACGTGGCAGCGACGCCAGTAATATTCATGACGAAGAACCCGCAGAAGACGAGATTGAATTTTCTGACGACGAGAAAGAGGCTGCCTTCAGGGCTCAGCGCAAGAAGAGGTGAGCATAATAACAGTACTCGGGATCCCCTCGATAACGCGTTGATATAGGCGTGGACGTTCTGTATCATCTTCCACACAATCCACCCCAGCACCGTCTCGGATCCATATCGACAATATGGTCCGAGACACATATCGCGGTTCCAACCCGTATGATGCTCATGGCCCGTATGATGATGACTACCATGTCACAGGGCCATCGCGACCACCACCCGTACCATATGACGACCCGTATGCTGACGTTCCCACTTCAGATGTTCGTGTACGCCCCATGGAAATGAATGGTGAATTTGGTGGAGAGCCCAATTGTGAGAGTGGTGGGGACAGTCCTAAGGCATCCCGTGGGCGCATGTCCAGTCGGGGTGCACGAGGAAGGGGAGATCGGAATCGTCAGCCGTGGAATACCTCAAGGCGAGGATATCGTCACAACCACGTCGCATCTCAACGAACGTTCGACTCGGATACTGATCAGTCGTTTCCAGCGACCTCACGAATGGTCGAATATGCGACAGGGTATGGTCAAATTGGGGATACGATTATGCCTGATCCCCTTGTTCAACCGGCTTCGAATGCTTGGTTTTCTCCCGAGGAAAACAATATTCAAAATTACCAACAACATTTCATCCAGCCACATATCAATCCCCGATTCGCGTCGGTATTTGGACTTAATTTGCCATCTGGCTCCATGATTCCATGGGCTTCTCAGAACGTGCATGACGACGCATCTCGCCCACAGCATTGGGTTGACACGTGGACGATGCAAGGTAGCGCAGGTTCTGAAGGTGAAGGGGATACATATAGACCGATGTAGTCCAGCATCCGCAGAGGCTCGAATATGATTTATTGGCAAGCATTTCAGTCTCACCAACATCCAGGTTGACAAACATTATCGGAATGATTCACAAAGGAAATCCTTTGCCCTCGGATGTTGACCGGGGGTTAACCGTGCTTGAGGCTATCTTTGATTTGGTCACGCTAGCCCATCTGGGGTATACTGCTTAGCAAGACATATGGGCAGCCTTCTTGGCATGGAAAGAGACGCATGGAGAATCGCAGTGAACCGTTCGCGAAGCTGCCATATTGATCATCACTCCTTGTGCAACCGAATTCGAGCAAGGTGGGCTTAAATCAGCTCTGATGAGATGTCACGTCTGCGTGTGCGTCTACCAGCATAAATAGCTGGGGCTTGTAGAGGCTTGGTATCCAGCTCAAAAAATGAATGTGTTCTTCGTCTTGTTAACTCAACTCTTCATGTTGTCACGAGCGACGTCCATTCCCCGCCTCTTGAACAGTATCAGCTCCGGCTGTTCCACATCCGGTCCAGTTTCTTGTCAGACCACACCATTCGACACGTGCTGCACTGAATACCCGGGCGTATGTCGTTCTCCACGTCTTGAACACACCCCCGCTGACTTGCTTCATTCTATCGTAGGGCTTGTTGTTGCAAACTCAGGTATGCTCCGCTAGTTATGCCCTTTTTGCTACTGACTACAATCCCGGAAGTTCTGGGACACCAACGTCGCTGGCAGCCCTGCCGACAGCTGGACCATTCACGGTGAGTGATCGGTGTGCAAAGCGATACGCATCGATTTTTACCACCTGTCAGGCTTGTGGAGTGACAGGTGCGTTCGTTAGCAGGGATGCACGCGTCTCGCACTCATCGATCACCCCTATCAACAGCTGCGATGGTACATACAATGCGAATTGTGATCCATCGCGTGCCAACTACAATATCGCCCAGGTGTGCAACTTCTCTGAAGTACTTCCAGAGGGAGCATCGCCGTAACCTCGTCCAGCTTCTCTCAGACCAGGGCGCTACTTCTACGTTGAACTACATGCAACAATACTGGTTGAACGAAGATGGTACCGATGAGGAACTTTGGAATGTACGTCGTGTTCAGACCATATGGAGGTCTCGCTAATAGCAGTCTAGCATGAATGGTCAACGCATGGCACGTGCTTTAGGTAGAAACTACATTAAGTTTCCATTTCCAAATGGCTGCTGATCGATGATCTCGGGTTCCTAATAGCACGCTTCAGACCTCTTGTCTCCCATCCAGCATTGCCCAGGGAGCCGAGGTACGTTGCTTATGAGCCGGAGATCGCTCATACGGCTGACTTCGTTTCGCGAAGGCTGTGGCATACTGTGAGACAATTGTTAATCTGTTCAAGACTCTCCCTACGTACACTTGGCTCGCAAACGCTGGTATCACGCCTTCCACGTCTCAAACCTACGCGTTGTCGGATATCCTTTCCGCGCTCCAGACTCGCTCCGGAGGTGTAAGTACATGTTTATAATGTGGAGCTTGTGTTTGAGATTATCTCGTCCCAGTATACTCCTGATGTCGGCTGCTCGAGCGGCGGCCTGGACACAATTAGTTGGTACTTCAACCTAAAGGGATCAGTCATCGATGGCACGTTTGTTCCCATTAGTGAGTATATTCATTTTCCATTTCAGACCTCGGTGTTGATGATGATCACCTAGACTCGCCCGAGTTCTCTAGTTCTTCTTGTCCATCCACTGGGGTTCAGTACCTCCCAAAAACAGGCTGAATAACGTGCAATAGTATTGCCAATGATGTAGAAGAAAATGCTAGTTCGCAATGTCAGAACGTGTTGTGTGTACAGCTGCCAGTGCTGGTCCTAAAACACGAAACCGAGTCTGGATTTGACCTCATTTGACATGTCCCCTCCTATCAACCACCCATGTCTTCATCTAGACGTTCTGGGACAGACATTTTCCATCAAACAATATGTTTCAACGGATGAGATACCATCCGATGCTCTCCGTGAACTGAGTGTGTCCGATACGAAATCAGCGATTATCTCGATCACTCGAACGGCGGAAGAGATTTCCATCGTCTGCGAGGCGGAAAAGGACGAAGGAGAGTGGAAATGCATCAAGATAGCGGGTCCGATGGAATTTGGTTCATACTTTCGCCTGGCCGCCCTTCCCTTTGTGCTGACTGGGCAATAGAACTGACAGGCGTGATTTGCGCCTTTACAACACCTCTGAAGGATGTTGGAATCCCAGTCTTTGCGATTTCTACCTGGTGAGTAGCTCTTTCGAGTCGCAACCACAATCTCCACTACATGGGAGTGTAGGAATACCGACTACGTACTGGTGCCAAAGGGAAAAATCATGGATGCGATCTATGCCCTGAGCGCTGACGGTTGGCTGTTCGTCGAGGGCTCCTCTATCCGTCCTTGATGCCACACGTTGGTGATTCTGAGCGCAGCAACAAGCTGATTGGTGGTTGGCGAGGACCTGTTTTTTTCTTGCACATAGTAGGCGTAGCGTAGCTATAGTAGTGCCAAGCAGCAGTCTGTGGGTCGCCATCGACGTCGTCCACAGCTTGTATGTATTACTAGTAGGCGCGATTTCCTCCACAACGACGCGCTGTGACCCACTGGTTTCAGTCGCCATTTTCGATCTCGACTCGAACGTTGCACCTCGCCCAGCGTTCGTCGCGACCACTGGCAAGCGCCGGAGACGTCCATGGCGGATGCATCCACTTCGCATCCTCGTCAGAAGCGTGTTCTACCCACACGTTCTCGTCGCGGTGGCCCTGGGGTGGGAAGCTGTGATGTGGACCTCATGATTTTGGATGCACAGAAACGTCGATGTTCGTACCTGCGGTCTCCGTGTCGTTTCACGCTCATCCTTAATCACAGTCGACAACGAGCCGCTCATTCCCGCCGACACACCTTTCTTGTTGACAACAAACTCGGCTCTACTCCAGCCCTCATCAAAGTCGGCGAGCTTTGGGCTCAATACTTTTGCCAATCAGCGTTACTTCGACCGGTCTGATGTTATAAAAACCTATCGGGAGCAGCTGACTATTCAGACTCCCGAGTTTTCTCTGTTGTCGGAGGACGCAACCGTCGGAGGGCGTTTCAGGCCTCGGTCATCGGGAGAGGTACGCACATCCAGGTTTTATATGGCGTGTAATCATATTCGTCCCGGGTATCTCTAGCAGGATAACGCAGACACTTCCGATGTGATATACGAGAAGCGACATCGGAAGTACGAGACTTTTGAAAAGCGACAACGGCTGCGCGAAAAGGAGAAACTGAAACACGAACAGTACAAGCTCAAGGAACGTATCGAACAGCTCAAGATTATGGATGGTTCTGCGTTCCTCGGTTTGCCTGCTGCGTCATTCTCCCTACCGCACGCAGCAAACGAAGACAAGTCGGAAGTCAGCTTGTCTGGCGGCCAGTTCAATGTTACTCCAATCCATAGTGAAGGGGAGAGGCGCCGGCAAGAAATGCTTGAAGTCGCGTCCATTCTGGAGGAGCGTTACCGAACTCTTCTGCCTTCCGAGAAAAAGCTTGCAGATCTTAAAGGCGCTAATAGATCCAATAGCGTGAATTTGCAAACTTCCGACATGTGTAGTCCGGAAGAGTTCAACTTCGCTGGAAGGGAATTGCCGAGCCAAGTTTCGCCAAAACCCAGTGCTCCGTCCATCATTCTAAAGATCAAGGTCCCGCAAACCCGTTACAAGGATTACAGCGGTCTCCCGTTGTTCCAACTAAGCTCTCCAGGAGCCAGTTCACACTCTATACACACCCCTTTGTCGCCTACGAAGCCATTCTCCAAGGTTTCGTCGGATACATTATCAGTGTCTTCTGATCGACCCCACAAACGCCATCGGGCATCGTACGTCGACGATGCGGAATCTCCTTGTTCCTCTGGCACCCCCGAATATGCCACAAAGTCCCCACATTCTACTGCGCCAAAGGCTGAACCATGTGTACTCATGCAATGGGCTCTTCGTAATCAAGCTACACCAAACGCGCGGAAAACGCAAAGACATGTGACTGCGTTTGGCACCAAAGTTCCACAGAACATAGAGGAAGTGAGGGACTTCGAGCTTCCGGAATGGATTCGGCCACGTTCACCGACGATTGTCAGTAACGGGTTCAAAGATCTCACCGTACCTTCTGTACCATCACCCGCGCACTCGTCAGCACCTGCGTTACATCCTGAACAGCTTTCCTCGCATTCGTAGTTTTCTCGTATTTTATGTTTATTTCAGTTTACCAACGATGAAGCAAAGCACTGAGCGGGATGAAAGACATCTAAACAACTATACGGCACGATTTATCAACTATATAAAAAGAATCAGAGCTAAATGGAGTATTAAAGTAGAAGGATACTTACCTTGCCTGGTTGTTCTTCCCCGAATCGCTTCTTCGATGATATTTAAGGCACCAGTTTGCGCATTCAAGAGTATGTGCTTGTTTCGGCCAAGGACCAAGCGAGCATAGTCTATGGGGAGCCGATATGGATCAGCGTATCCATTTGGAAGGTAGCTGGTGTAGTCGCCGCCCAGTTCTCTCTTGGTCTGGAGTCGCGACGAAGTAGCAGAGCGAGCAGTAGGGGGAGTAAACAGTGCGTTCAGGTCTGTCCTGGGTCTCATCTCGTGTTGCTTCGGAAATTCAGATCTCATGCGTTTCTTGCGGGGCAGTGATTTGAGGTCATTGGACTGATCCACATTATCGATGTCGAGTTCTCGGACATCTGTGAACCATTTCTCAGCGGCATGATCTCTTTGCTGCGCAGACCGAGCTGAGATGAAAGAAGTAGCTCGAGGACATGGTTTTCTGTGTGCAGCAACCGCGATGTCAACGTGTGCATTAGGATTCATTTGCTCTGTGCCAGAGTTGCGACGGATCTTTGACTGTGTTCTCTCGCTTAAGCCTGGAGGGAAGAAATACGTTCAATGGAGATGGACCACAAGTGCACTCATTCGAGACATACGCGATAGTATAGAAGAGGGCTTGTGCCCACTCTCGGCAACGCCGGGTGTCGTCGCCGTCGTTTTCACGGCTGTGGTGCTTGAAGTCAGTACGAGTTGGGAGGGTCTAAGAGAACATACACGAACGCCGGCCGTCAGCTGGGCTTTGGCTAATCTGTGAAGCAAAACGTATTGAGCTCCATGGACGCGTCGAGGGTCTTGGACGGAGCTGCAGCATGGCAAGTTGGCAAAACTCCAAATGGCCACTTTGGGACATGTCACAACTCTCTTATGCGTTCCCTCTTGGCCCACCTCATCATCAGCTTCGTGCTGGTTTTAATACTCTTCCCCATACTCACTTCACAGGTATTCATCATATGGCCGTGGTACGGTCGCGAATGGACCGTCGAGCTCATAACGCTGCTCGTGCCATTCAAGTAAGCCGTTTCCCTGTCCGCTTTTGACTTTGCCATGACATGTCGTGCAGTGTATTGGCGCTCATGTTGCTGTGGAACTACTACTTATGCATATTCACTGACCCTGGTCGGGTGCCCGATGGATGGGTCAGATTGGCTGCTTCCCCTCTCCCATTCTTCTGACATCACACCCAGGAACCCGACTTTCTTGCTGGAGAGGGATACGAAGTCAAGAAGCTCACGGGAGGGCCCAGATACTGTCGGACTTGTGAAAAATACAAACCCCCGAGGTCGCATCATTGTAAACAGTGCAATCGGTTGGTCAACACGTTCCCATGGGTTGGACATTTCTGACTTACCCCATCCAGATGCGTGCTTCGGATGGGTTCGTGCTACTCTTTGGCTAATGTCCTATATTCCTTATTTCCCCGATTCAGATCACCACTGCCCTTGGGTGAACAATTGCATCGGTCACTTCAACTACGGTCATTTTCTTCGTTTCCTGTTCTACGTTGATGTCACATGCACCTACCACCTTTTCATGGTAACGCGGAGGGTTATGGCTACAATGAGGAGGAGCTATTACGTGAGTCTTTTCATAATTAAAGACTTTGTGTTCATTTTGTCTAGGACGATCCGTCTGGTTTCGAGTTCCTCTGCATTATTATGAACTACGTATTCGTAGTACCGGTTATCCTTGCCGTCGGTGCTTTCAGGTTTGTTTTCGCCGATTATGAGAACCTCCAGTTGATAGTGCGCATGCAGCATATATCACTTCTACAGCTTGATCACCAACACCACCACGATTGAAGGATGGGAGAAAGACAAGGCCACTACACTCAAACGCAACGGCAAGATACAGGAAGTGGGTTGTTTGTGTCTGAGTGTACTGCGACAACTCATCCCATTTCCAGATCAGATTTCCCTACGTATGTGCCTAGAATTCCCAGCGAAAGGTCACTGACCCCTGGATAGGATTTAGGAGTCTGGAGGAATATGGTCTCTATCCTGGGTAACAGTCCACTTCTTTGGTGTTGTCCCACAGTCCCGCCAGGGACGGGCCTCAAGTTCCAGTTGTCGATTGGAATGGGTGAGTGATATGAATTTTCCGCATCGCACCGGATACTGGGGACAGGAGCCTTTGTGTCCCCAATCATCCTCGTCCCTATCAGTATCTACGGTGCCTTTTTTGTCCCATCCTGAATTGTACAAGAAATTGACGCCCGCCCGCTCTGTCATCTCAGACCATGATGTTGAGGGATGGCCACCAAGGGATCCAGCTCTAGAGAGCCAAAAACCCTTCAAGCTCCCTGATAGCCCGTGGACTTATGAAAATGATGACTTCAATCCTGCCCTTCGCCCCTCCAATGCACGCCCGCGGCCTATCGACGAACGATCGTCTGCTCGAGCGTACACATCCGCACTGCCACCCTACCATCCGGATTTCGAACGCGATGCCTACCCACTCCAATCCTATTCTGCAGAGAGCGACACAGAGCCTGAAGAAGAGTATCGAGGGGTGAAGGTACGACGTGGCTCGGAAGGCTATGAAGTCCGCTCCATAAATAGGGAGGAAATGCTCAGGGAATATAGAGAGAGTGAGGTCGAGAGGACGGGAAGATATCAGGTGTACCAGCCTGAGAACGCAGTATATGCTGAGGATTATGAATCGGACTCGAGAGATGAGATTGTGGTATCTGACGATGACAGACCGCTGGCACTTAGAAGTTGAACTCTTTTTTTTTCCTTCCCTCCCCTTCTTCATGACCAAGAGGATATTTATTGGACAATGGAATCACTATAGTGTCTTGGTAGAGTAACAGTTACAACGAAGGGATACACCATTAAGTAATAAGCCATTAGCTACCCGGACGAAAGCGAAGAAGGATTATGATGACCCGAAGGTATCCAATTCAAGTGGTGGCCACCCTTTCCAAGTACACTTTCCAGACATGACCGCCCTTCTCCCCTACTTCTAAGACGTTCGTACCGATCTGCAATTCCATATCCCAAAGCCCTTCCTGCTCGGGTTTCTCACCGACGGGTTTACCATTCAACACAATATGAAGGCTCTCGCGTGATGGGGTGGTCGCTTTCAAAGTCTTCTTTCCTACGAGATCAGATTTCTTTGCTGTTACTATTTTAGCCTTGACCTTCGGGTTCTTGGGTGGACGACCACGACCACGTTTCTTTGGTACCAGTTCCTCTTCCTCTTCCTCCTCTGGCTCGTGGGCGTCTGCGTCTTCATCGCTACTATCTCGATCATCGTCTCCGAGGAATTTAATTTCTGTAACAGCCAGGGATACCTCGCCATGGCCGAGCTTCATAGCCCATGACCTGACACCATCACGATGGTCCAGCCAGAAAGATCTTCCCCGAGGCTTCACGGCGATGAAAACCTCCTTCAGGGGCCTGTGGCCACTAAGCGATGGTGCAGGGGATCTCGAGACAGAGTGTGCGTTGCGAAGGTGATTGGTTGGTGCTGCGGTTGCAGCCGCGGATGCCGAGGGTTTGGGAGCGGCGATGGGGTGGGTTACTGGGTGGTAAGTTGCGTTGGGATAGTGCATATATTGTGGAGTGGAAGAAAACTGAGGTTGATGTTGAACCGCAACTTGAGAGGAGGGTGTATTAACTTTTGACGATGACACAACTCCTAGAGTAGCGGGTGCAGAAACAGGGGTTGGTACGCGCGCAGTTTCAGTGGGAGCGAGAGTTGCCGAAACAGGGACCGGAGTAGGAATAGGCTTTGGTGCGAGAGGTGGGATTACGGGAACTCCAGCTGCAGGGGTACCAATTGGATCTGAGGTTGTCTTGGGCAACGATTCGAGCATCTGGACAGGAGACTTGGCGGCGGTGCCAGAACCGGGTAATCGCAACGTCAAGGGACTTGCTACGTTGTCCTGTATAGGCTTCGTACCCGAACGCTCTGCTGACCACTGCGGAGCAGTCGTTGTTGGGCCGGACGACGCACCCGGGACCTTCAGCTTGATTTTACCTGACGTTTTCGCATACCTAGGGAGGGCGTGCGGAGGTGGCAGATCGGACATGAGTTGGCGGAAGTAATCCTACGACGAGTGTGAGTCTTAGACAGTACAACATAAGGCCAACCGACCCGGAGGGTGCTAGCGTCCTCCCATATTTGGCTATGATCCAGGTTGAATTCGAGGGCATTTGAAAACACTAGTTCAACCTCGTTGGAAAACTCTTCGGAGGTAGTATATTCCTTGCGTTTTAACCGTTTCTGAGTTCAAAGTAAGTGCCACTTCGCATGAGAGTGTCGAGACATACGAAGATGTATTCGAGACACATCGGGCGCTTGATTTGCTTGTAATATGAAGGATAATCCTTCTTTGATGGCATCTCCATGAAGACGTCAGAAAGGACGCGATGTCTGGAAGCCCCGAACTAAGCGGAACTGAATGAAGAAGTATACATGACTCACGTCTCCTCGTCTGTTTTTTCCACAAGCTTTTGAAGCCTTGATTTGAGAAGCCGGTTCATATTCGGTGGCTTGTTCTTCTTCTTGTCGTCGTCACCTTCACCCTCTGCTTTCTCCTCGCCGTTTTCGTCATGATCACTGCTTTTCTTCACTTTCTTGCCAGTTAATTTGGTGTACTCCTTGTTGGTGAGTTTCTGTGGGTATACAAGGGAAGTGAGTGGTGAAGAAGCAAGTAAATGTCACAAAGTACCGACGAGCAAGAACTTGGCATCTAACCAGATTGGACTATCCTTCATGTTGTATCGTTTGGCGTTGGTGAAGCACAAATCGAAGTCCTGCCGGACATCGTCGAGGGAAGAATACTGGTCTTCATCGATTTTTTTCTTGATATCGTCTAGGCAGATGGGATTTGTGATGAAGTTGTAGTAGTCTGGATAATGGCGTTTGGAGGGTAGTCGCAAAAAAGCTGGAGAGCATATGTTGCCTCTGAAATGTGTTTATAGAACTGTCAGAAAAGAAGAACGGGTAAAGCGGCGCTCATGCACGGTTTGTAACGCACTCTTTGTTGACTGCATCCTTGACCGTCTGCCACAATTTGGTTGCTTGGTCCTTCAACACGCCTGCATCGACGTTGCTCCCATCGATATCTTGGAGAATTGCATCGCCGTCGCTGCCATTCGTTGTCGTGGATGGTGGTTGTGCTGTTTGAATCGCTTCTGGGGGCGCGGGGAGTTCTTTGCGTCGTTTCATCAGAGGGCTGTCCAGGTCAACTTCTCCAGCCAAAGAACCCAACTCTCGCTTCATCGTCATTCGAGAGGTACTGTCCGTCCTTTTGTCCCTGTACTCTCAAGTGAATATTCCTGGTGTTGAAGGAGACGACGGCGAAATGCCCATTATCTTTGAAAGCGCTCCAGCCACGCCGATTAACATGGCCTCAGGTCACGTGACTTCAACTACGTAGGTCGATAGGCCGACGATACAAGGGAAATAAGGGACAAGATGCATTCCACCACCGATCCTAAGCCCCGCCCGTCACCGTCGCACAGACCCTGTCCACGAAATCTCTCACTTTTCTGATAGCCTCTTCGTCAGCTCTCCAAACGCTCCAATCTCCCATCCCCATCCCGTCAGGTCTGTATGCAGAACGACCATCTACCCATTTACCGCCGCTCAGGTGAATTTCCTCTAGTCCGTGCGATAGGAGAGCTTTGCACAGTATTGGAATGGTCGATATGTTAATCCCGGAGCCGGGGAGAATCCTTATAGACACAAGGCTAGCAGAGTCGAGCATCCATGCCAAGGTTTCGAGGGCTTTTGGAGAGCTTGCATGTCTACACTGGCCACTTGCAGTGAAACGTATTCAATCTCCAGGGAAGCTGCGCTGTTTCAATGGATGAAGTCACCTTGTCAATACCCTCGTGATTCCAACGATCTTGGACAACGTTTTCCATGCTTTGATGGCTGAGTGAGTCGACCAAGTATCCGCCTTTAGAGTGTTAAGACATACCATCCTTCAGGTCACGGACCATATCAAATGCGCGATGGAAACAAACTACATTCTAAGGATAGCCTCGGCGAATAGTAGTACAGCAGAGCGACCCACCTTCTAGGGGTACTGCCGCTGAAACCAGTCTATCTTAAAGTCAATATTCGTGTTGCGAAGAGGTGTCGATACCTACTCTCTGACCTTGCTTTCATCAACATCACCGGCAGCAGTGAGTGCGCCAAAAACGACACCCTGGACACCATACTCCTTGAAAACAGAAATATCTTGAAGCATGACATTTAGTTCTCCTTCGCTGTACACGAAGTCTCCTGTGCGAGGCCTGACCATCGCCTTGTCGCGATGGTTGTTACTCTTGACCACGGAACTCGAAAGACATCCGTACCATTATGGGGACGTTTGGAACAGCCTTCTTGACAGATTGGAGTAAACCGATGCTTGGTGTAGTTCCCCCGCCGTAGCCCAGATTACCACACAACTCAAGGCGGTTTGCTCCTCCGCGGACGGTACTGTGGAGAGAATCAGATAACGAGCTTCTGCTACACTGAGCACCAACGCCACTGCTGATTCGACCGAATCCACGCATACTTCGATAATTAACTTCCAAGGTTGCTCGTGAATTGCATCAACCATCTCCCCTCAGTGTAGGTTGGAGGTCCAGTTGATCTTGGTGTGAAATTCAATCACTTCCGATAATGGTAGTCTCCTCTTTGCAGGAGAAACGCGCCGAATGTACGTACAAGTACATCACTGCATAATTATACGTTGATAGAGTACATAGAAATACAACAGTACAGGTGTCATATATCAGGGATAAAGAAGTGTCATCATAAACGCGATGGCGCTCGTCATGCCATCTCTTCATAGAACTTGATCATCTTCCTCACGTCCGGGCACAGAGCTAGTCGGACCCGTTCCGAATCTCCAAAGATATTTGCTCCCTTCAGTTCAGCCCACATACCAAAGCTCCCATTGAAAGGATGGGACGGTTCACTTAGGTTCATTGCGCCAAAAGTGTGCGCCCGGATGACCCTGGACATGTTGTCCTTCTGAATGCACCATTTCAGCTTGTGTACCACCGGCAAGAGGGAGCGGGAGACGGAGAGTATCGAAGACTCGATGTCCGGCAAGACATGTAAATAATAGAGAGATTTGAGCGCGGTGGGCGGGGACAGCCGAGTGCGGAGATAAGAAGCCAGCAAGACCTTGGTGTGTGTCTGCTGAATACGCATAGTGTGTTCATATTGCTTTGCAGCCTGTAATGAAGCATGAATATGACACGTTGGTGGTAATAAAGGATATTACGCGACACTTGCATGAGGAGAGTAGAGATAGGCGCCTGAGCGCAGTCTCCGTCCGATCTGGAGTCCGCGCATGACGCCGCGGTGCACGAGTTCTGAGATAGTCGGTCTGAGGAGGATACCCTCTGGGCTCTTACCAAAGAGGGAGTGTTGAACGCGCGAAGGAGCCACTACTCTCAAGCGTGTACGGTGGAGCACTGGGTCAGCCGTCAAGAAGGCTAGAGCCTTGGAAACACGCGAGAGCGCAGCAAGGTCTGGGATATCCAAGAATGAGACTGAGGCAAGTCAGCCAAGATGCCATTGTCGCGCAAGTGATATAAGACGTACAGACGTGAAGCAGAATCTCTTGCGGCAAGGCGAGTAGCATGGTAGGTACTAGTATTATGGGAGAATCGTTGGAATAGTTGCCGAGTCAGCGTGTCTTTGTAAGCACTGAGAGCATGTCGAGCGAGTTGGCTCAAGTTGGAGGATGCTCTGTCGCCATCTGCAGCTATCACAAATCAAATCAACGAGGCGACATCGAGCGCAACTTCCACCAGAGGATATCCTAGGCTACTCTTAACGAACACAAAGTAATCGGGAGAGTACTGCTTATCCCTTCCAGCCGTCATGACACATCGTATTCTAGAAAACGAGAAAGCCTGAACACCCCCAGCGCTGGAGGAAACACGTGCAAGAGAACGAGTACCGTAAGCAGGATCAATCCGATGCTGTTCCGAATGAAAGAATAACTGAAATGTCACATCGTCGACGTCGTCTTCTCCACATTAACACGGATGCCCGACATAACTCCGGCTTCACCTCCATCACTCACGTTACCGCGTCCTGTGGGAGATCCCATCTCAATCGAATTGTATGCCGGGGCTGGGCTGACGTGTTCAAGTGAACCAAGCGTCCGAGAACTGTCGCCAGCAAACCCCATGCCGGATTCAAAATGCATCTCATCCAATTCGACGTCCGCCGCCTCGAGATCGGGTTGAATGCTCCCAATGGTGCTTAGCATGATATTCGAGGCGACGGTGGACCCGGGCCCGCGGTGACGTATCCCAAGCCCCCCACGCTTCACATGGGGTGGGCCATTGGACGAAGTGGTCACCCCAGATTTGGTTGCAAACGCGCCAACGCCTGTCCCCTCCGAGTGGGAGTCTGTCTCCTCACCTCGCTCCCTCAGGTCCAGAATCTGAAACGTGGTCAACACAGTGTCAGAACCTCAGCATCGACAGGCTCACGAGACGACAGGCAAGCAGTGGTGCCATCATGACACTAAGGGGAATATTCAGCGCAGATATAACCTGACGCGGTCTAGATAACCATGCAGATGAGCATGTCGCGAGGAGGGCATGGGGTGAGCCTTACTGAAGGTAGAAGATTCCGTTGATCTGTCACAACCGGTGAGCCATCCTAGATCAGATACTGCCTGATCGAACTTACCAAGTTTGCGATAGAGATCAGGATGTAATAAAAGACACCTGAAGGGAAACGTTACTGGATCCAACAACACGTGCATATATGCGACATTTACCCTCGCGAAGGAACGTCTGAATGAGCTTACTGCTTGCTCCTCCATTTCTGATACGAATGTGGAATGCCTTCCAAACTGTCATGGCTGTGACGAGGGTATCGAACAAGAGCGGGGCGATCTTATCTAATATTTAAGCATGTGAATGTTAGCACCTGGACGAGACGCACAAAAAATCCTGCACAAAGTAGGCTTAGCAGTTATCCAAATCATATGATCTGACTTTACCAAGTAGGTGCGCGGAGTGTGGTTTCGACGCCGGGAAACAGGGGCCCTGGCCGGGATTGTGATGTAAATGTATGATTGATTTCGCTAATCATTCACTCACATATGGGGGAGTCACGAAGGCTAAAACTGTTCTGAAGGTCAATAACCAAGGGGCGGGGACGTATTTCAACTTCACTGACGTATCATTTGTGACGCGTCCACGTAGAGCTGGTATGCAACCACACCAGCTAGGGCGCAGACGAGTGCCAGAAGAAGGTACACGTTGCGATGGAAGAAAGCATATGTACGAATGAGCAGAACGGCTAGAGTTATTTTCTTGGATCAGGATTTGAATCTTGGGGAGAGATGAAGACTGACACTCTGACCCGACCTGGTTCCACATCGCCAACGCGACTGGGATCTGCGAGAATCGAGAAAGGTAAGTTTTAGCATGCAGATGATGGTGACTGCTCACCTTGTAAATTTTTTCGCAGACCTCTTGGGTGTGATTTGTGACGAAAGCATACAAAAGGTAAGGTACGACTACAATGACCCAGTAGCTTGCCGGAGATGTAGCATCGAAATTGGTGGTGCGACAATTTTCACGCACCGACAAAAGAGGTATGCAATTTTAACCGGGGTCCAGGTGGTCTTCCAGATCTGAAGTCACTGTAAGTGAGTTACAAGAGGGGGGACGAAGGTGACGTACGAAACGCCATTCTCTGGGAAGGCTGATGATCCAGTCCCACACGACGACGGCGTCTGTTGGCCGTGAGTGTGAGGCTGGATTGACGTGCATGTATGCAGGAAATAGGGACTTACACATGCCTAGAGGGCAATCGAGAGGGTCAGTTGTTTGGTTGAGAAATAGATGTTCGCTTGACTCACAGCAAAAATAAACCTGGGTGCTGGAAGAGGAGTGAGGAGTGAGAGGAGCACGGAAAGACGTGTTGAAAAACACTTGCACGTAAATAAAATGCTGAGCAGTTTCGATCGTGTCCCCCATCGTGTTGAGGAGGATGAGAAACAAGAACGTTGATGGGGGGGGGGGGGGGGGGGGGGGGGGGGGGGGGGGGGGAGGGGGGGGAAGGAAAGAAATAAGGAGGGAGAGACTGGATTGGAAGCACGGGGGCTTCTCGAGAAGCGGATGCCTGTCGACTGGCTGGACCAGCCACAGCGACTCCCCCGATCTGGTCTTACAAGCGGCGAATCACTCCATCCCAACTGGTCATCCTACTTCCTCCATCAGTATCATAATCCCGACAACTACTCATCCTCCAGATTCCCTCGTTCACCAGTCCCGCGGAACGTCACTGTAGTATGTTCATCCACACAGCAATCAATCGATCCCTCCCCCGCGTACTCTCCGCGATGCGTTACCTAAAGTCACGTGACTTCCCCCGTGAGCCTAGGCAGTGGCAGTGGCCTGGACAGTGGCAGTGGACTACACACAGTGCACAGTCAATTTTCGTTCCCCTCCATTCCTGTCAGGGGTTTCGTGAATGGCTTCTGGTATACAAACACTGCGGCTTAGACGCCCGGGGCCCTCAAAGCCCGTTTCTCCCCAAGTCACTAGACACACCGGCATCTTGCAAGACCAGCTTCGCAGGTATGCACTCTGGCGCCCGGGTTGGACTCTCTAACCACCACTTAGGGCCGCTCGAAAACCATGGGTCCCAGACTTTCTGACTGCTGTCCGCATCTTGCTCCTTTGGCGTGTAATAGGTGCTATGTACTCTAACATACAAGACTGCGATGAAGGTTAGCTTTTATCCAGACATCCAGAACACTTACTCAACTACACAGTTTTCAACTTCTGGGAGCCTCTGCACTTCTTACAATACGGTCATGGATTCCAGACGTGGGAAGTAACCCCTACTTTCGCAATACGAAGCTGGGCCTACATCTTGCTCCACATGCCGGCGGCTCGGTTGTCTTCTGTATTTGCGCTTGGAAAAGTAATGCTGCCAAGTTTCAACTCTAGCCTGGAACTGACAAACTATTACTCAGCGACCAGCTTTCTTTGCTGTGCGGATATTCCTTGCCGTCTTGTCCACGGTCTGTGAAGCCAAATTTTTCCGCACTGTTGTCGAGAAGATCAACGACAGAGTTGGTCGTTATCTGTTCTTCATCCTGCTATTCAATGCAGGCATGTGGAACGCTTCAACCGGTATTTATCATCAATTCTATCACCTCGCCTCGCCTCTCAAAGCACGACAGCTTTTTTGCCTTCCTCTTTCGCCATGTATGCTACCACACTTGCCTTCGCGTTTGCGTTGGAGCCTTCTACCATCAGGAATACGAGAAGGACACTCTGCGCCACTATGTTGTTCGCTTCTGGAGCCATCGTAGGGTGGCCGTTTGCACTTGCTCTCTCGCTACCCTTCGTGTTTGAGGAGCTCTTTGTGCTTAGTGGCGACAAAGTAAATCCTGCCTCACGTGTTAACTGGATGCTTGCACGTTGGCGGAATCTTATCCTGGCTGGTCTTGTTTCTGCTCTCGTTTTTGTAAGTTCTTCGGTCCACACATGGAAATCATCGTCGATGTTTTGTTTTACTTCAGGTCCCCGTGGTCTGTATCGACAGCGTTGCATATGGGAAGTGGACCATCGTCCCATGGAACATCATCCAATACAACATCTTTGGCGGTTCCGAACGAGGCCCTGACTTATACGGGACGTCGCCTTGGTATTTCTACGTCCTGAACCTCCTCCTTAACTTCAATATCCTTTTGGTGTTTGCGTTCGTGTCGTTACCTTCGCTTGCGATCACATATTATGTCGACCGCAAACGTCTCGGGCGCACGAAACTAGGGCCACATGAAAGCTCACCATTTACGATCCTCGCGTTGCGGCTGGCTCCGTTGTACTTATGGGCTGCAATACTAACAGCGCAAGAGCATAAAGAGGAGCGATTCATGTTCCCAGCATATCCACTTATATGTTTCAATGCGGCTGTTACGGTCTATCTGCTACGTGGATGGCTAGAAGCCACATATATCCATATGACGAAATCTCCATACAAGGTGGGATGGTTTCATTGTTGGTTTGTTCCACGCCGCTTATTTCCTACCAAAAATTTCGTACTCCAACGATAGGCCTCGAAGTCGATTATTTTTAGCATGACCACTCTTTCCATTATTTTGGTCTCGGGGCTGCTGTCCATCTCCCGTATCCTCGCATTGTGGCACTACTATCATGCGCCGCTGTCTATCTTCAATCGTCTCGAGGCCTTTGAACTCCCTCGTCTCCTCAATGATACCGGTCTCCTACCACCTTTACCCGCCGGCGTAGAGGAAAGCGACAGACCAAGCATCGACCTTACAGTTCTCAAGCAATTTGATCTGAAGTTATGTCTTGGAAAGGAATGGCATCGTTTCCCAGGACACTATTTGGTGCCCAATGCTGTATCTGTCGACTTTGTGAAAAGTGACTTCGAAGGATTGCTTCCTGTTCATTTCAGGTCGGGGAACATAGGAAGTGAACCATGGTGGGATAGGAAGGGTTCTAGGAACACTCCGGCCGGCTTAAATGACCTTAACAATGAGGTTCACGAATACTATGTATGCAATTTCGATCTTTTCGCCTGTACTGTTTTGATTGCCCTTGTAGGTTCCTGCGGAAACATGTGACTACCTTGTAGATCTTGATTTTCCTCGGCATCCAACCTCTTCCAGGCACGAGCCTCGATACGTTGTCGATGAACAGACATGGGAGCGTGTCGCATGTTTGCCTTTTCTTGACGCGTCACACTCATCGCTAGTGACCAGGATATTGTGGGTTCCTGGGCGTTGGTGGCAGAGCAAAAATGAGTATGGGGACTATTGCTTGCTCAAAAACAGAGTACGAGTGAGCACGAAGGAACGTGATTTCATCGCCCGTACATATGGGGGGAAATAGTACGCAAAGGCATCATACTTTCCATCTAGATTGCGTAGAGGCTGACACGCTGACGGTCGGCTGGATTGGAATACTAGGTATTTATGGCATGTAAACTCACAAGACATCGGTGTTGAATGAACCGTCATCATGCTCTTCAGCTCTACCCACACACGGCTGACGCGTACCTCTTCCGACTTGCGCATACTATCCGCCATCCTGCTCCCCCCATCTCCCATCTTGAAAGCTGATGTCTTGCTAATTTCTTCGACCTCAGGGGAGATACCAATACTTCTGGAAGCGACGACGCATGCTTGCGATTCCCCGCTCCCCACCTTTCCGAGGGAATCGCCAGGATTGTGCGATGTTGCCGAGGAAGCGAAGCCGATTGATAAGCTTGACACCACAGGGAACACAAGGGACTTGACTCGCAGCGACGAAGCTTTGCTCGAGGATTGGATGTGCGAGGAATCAGATGACATGTACATCGCTGCGGAACCCCCGAACGGTCGCCACGCAGAATCTCCAAGTGACCCCTGCTCTGCCGGAGCCGTTTCCAGCGAACTGAAAAACGCAATATACCCTGCACATCACGATGCCCTTGGTGGCGACGCCGGACGCTCAAGTGTACTAGGCGATTTCTCGGCGCCAATATTTGGGAAACAGGGTGATTTTGAAGGATTACGGGATTCGCAGGCTTCCTGTCCGATTACCATGGAACTCAGCACCACAACAGTACCCAGAGAGGATCCTGATGGCGATCAATCGCTGATGTTTGCCACGTTCCACACGTACTCCACGTTACCAACACCAACCTTCGCGCCTCCTTCGCCATCGCCATCGCCGGATATGATCTCACCTTCATCCTCTCCAGTTAGTCGACAACGCCACCGTCGTCCACTCGAAAGAGCTAGAGCCGTTCGCTTCCCCGGCCGCCCAAGGTCTCCCCGATTGCAAGTTAGCGAGATTGAAGCAAATACTGTGCGTAACACACCACCTTCTCCCCCGAAACATGCATCATATCCTAATGGCAGTTGACCGACTCCGCACCTACGGTGTCCGCTTATTCATGCACGGCCGACATTCATGCATCTGGCGTGGTGCATCCGTTTATGACGCACGTAGCGCTCCCGGAGGAACTCTCATGGCTAAAGCACATGATAATCGAGTTGTGGATCGATCAAGAAGGATTTCGAGCAGTTCGGCCGTGCATGCAACTAATGGGCTATTCGCCACGGACCCGTTCATTGCATCCTTACGAGTCTGCTGAGAACACCGGGTCCGACGTCACTGCAGGGGTTGCTGAGTTCATGCCAACGAAACGGGACACATTCGTATTTCACCATGCGACGCTGGACAGTCCACCGATGCTTAGAATGGTGTCAGTAGCAGGTGATGAGTCTCGTGATTATATTTCCAGACAAGCAACCCTCAGCGTCAAGGTCAACGGTGTATATACTGTGCTCGGAACAGAAACTTTTATAGGGTCGATACTGAACAGCGATGCGCATGGGCCTCGCTTTCCGAACGTGAGACTGCGCTGGAAGTTTGACTACCTCGTTAGCGATCGTAAGGTGGATGGAACTGGGAAGACTCTACCTGGGGAGAAAATCTTGACGCCTTTAACATTTTCTTGCTCACCATACCTATTCCATCCATTTCAAGGGAAGAAAGCCGGACTGATGCATATCATGAAGAAGAATCTGGTACCGAAACTAGGATCCCAGAAGCTGGAGCCACCGACCTACGCATCGAGTCACAGCATCCTACCACGAGCCTCGCGACACCTCTCGACTGGTAGAGATGCTGCTACACACGCCAGGTCTCACTCTGATGCATCCGCTAAAAATGGTCATTATTCGCTTAGAAGGTCTCCGCTGGATACTGGAGTTGAAGGGGGAACCATCCAGGGTATGAATCGCATACCACGCGCCCGTCGACGAAGAGCATCGTCCGCGGGGGAAGGTAGCTTGACCTGTTTGGGGAACGAACCTAGACACGGTGGAATCGTCACGTTGAAAGAGGAGTTGTTCAGCTCCACGTCTCTATTCCGTAAACATGGTGGGTTGGCTGGCTAGGTCCCTCGGAGCCTGATCAACCCGTCCCCATCCCCATCCCTATTCTATGATATACATAATGGAGCTAGAGTTGTATTTTTCAGTTCGTATACGGAATTACTGAAACACTTTGACATTGGGTGGTCATCTTCCATAACGGGAAGTCGACCCCCACTGCATTTCCGTCGGGACGTCCCACATATCCTTGCGTTTGAACCGACATGTCCGCTGCGCATGTCAACTCAGTGTCCCAGCTCAATGGCTTCTTGTCGGATTCAAACAAGTTGACTGTGAGTGACAAAATCTGTTTTCGCGCGAGACCGTGGTTAACTCTTCGCACATAGGTCATCGACTTCCATGCAACTTGGTAATTCCTCTTGCCTATCTCGGGCGGTTGGCACCTTCTAACGGATGTCGACAAGGTGTGGTCCTTGTCATGCAATCGCACCAGCATTTGAGGCGCTGGCAAAGCAGTATCCTAATGTGAACTTCGTCAAGTGTGATGTCGACGTTGCGAGAGACGTGGCATCCACGTACAATGTCTCGGCGATGTGGGTAGTTCCATCCCTTATATTGCCCATATATCACAGATCTGACCTGTAGCTTGTGACTCTCAGGCCAACATTCATTTTCCTACAGGGTTCCAAACATATCCACATGATTCGCGGCGCTGATAGGACGTACGTGTCGATTCTTACCTCCCGCTTCAAACACTGGAAATCCGGTTCACAGGGGACTGCAAAATGCTGTGAAACGATTCGCGAGCCCGTCGGCCTTTTCCGGTCAAGGTCACACTCTTGGAGAATCCCCACCCCCAGCACCAAACGACCTCACGGCTACCGCATCGTCAATTTGGTCCAACATGGATCCACCTCTCAAGGTCTTTCTAGGCCTAATAGCGGCATATGTATTCTTTTGGTTGATGTAGTCTTCGAGACTTGTCGTGACCCACTTGTGGCATGGCGGTCCGTTCTACGTGACATCTTACTTACGCAATTGCTTTCGCCCGCATGCGCCTCGATTATATTATTTGTACTTGGAGTTCAAGTTCACATAGCTCTTACCTGAGCTATATGACCTAGACACGGAGAATGAAGATATTCCACAACATATGATAGCATCTGTATCGCTGTGTCCGTCTGGAAGGCTTGACCAATATCGCTACATTTGCACAAGTACATTCTGCAATGAATTCGCCTGCACTGCGATGCGTTTCACCACTTAACGAAGGACCAATCTATTGAACACCTTCAATTGTGGGCTGAATACCATGGCGAGGTAGGATAGGCTAGAAGCTTCCCCAACCCAACGCTTGGAATGCCTGACGGGCTGCTTCTTCCTTTGCCATTTTCTGGTTCCTACCTGTCCCAGTGCCTTTGAGTTGGTTATTTACTACAAGTGACATGAGTAATGGTCAAGGGGAAGTAAAATAGACGTTCACCGAAGCACTTGACTGCCCAACGAGGCTGGTGGGCAGGACCATCAGACTCGGTCTCCCAGCTGATGGCATGGCCACGCTGGGAGCATGTCTGGTTAAGCAAAGCCAATGTATTGACCTGTTGTGCCCCTCCCGTTGGCAGGGGTGCTGGCATGAGTGGAGGGGCAGAGGTTGAGGTGTAAGGAGGTGGGGGTGGGGGAACGGCGGTGTTGCTTCCTGGTGCCGCAAGGGGTTCCGATTCGGGGCTTACCAGACGACTGATCCAGGTGAGGAGTGGAGGGAGTCCTTTTTGTACATATACCGCTCCCACATAGGAGCTGAAGAGGAGTCGCTCTTCCTACTGAAGATGGATGACGTTATGAGGAAGCAAGGGAGATATCTTACGGTCTGGTCGTCGAGCCTGGATCGATCCTCGAGGCCTCTCACCCTGGACTTTAAATTGTAACAGGCGAGCCAGTGGTTGATTCGATCGTCGTCCATTAATTCTTTCTGTTTTTCCTGTGGCAAGGCTGTGAGGACATGAAGTGTGTACTGTGGTGCTCGGATCTGCAACATACGGAGAGATCTGTTGCGGAGAGGAAGGGTGTTCGTTCAAACAAGATGTACATGATGATCATGCTGAGCACGGTGTGGCCGAGCTCAGCAAGCCGCTCTGCGCCGCCGTGCTCTGTGTTGTCGGGGGGTGATGAGGTGTTTCTGTGGGACTGGCGTGTGAAGACATCGAGGAGGAGATCACCCTCGATGGGGGGTAGTGGTGGAATGTTGTTCATGTCCTGGTCCAAGTCGCAGTCGACTCGATATGGAGCGGGATCTTACATTGACATCACGTGCTTCACTCTTTCTTCTCCTCCTCCTCATGCGTCCGCTCATACCAGAGCGTCTCCTCGACGTGCCCTCCCAGCGTCTCTATTATCTCAGTCTCGGCTGTCTATTGCAGGTCAGTCCATCCCACACCCTGCCCCTTCTCGCCACTCACCGCTCTACAAGGCCATCAAGGCATTCGACATCGTCCAAAGCCTGTTTGCTTCCGGTGATCCGGCCTCCTATGCCTATGGAAAAAAGTGGTTTTGTCTCGACTTTGCTTATGTCGCCCTCCTCTCTCAGCTTCGAATACCACGCCTCACCTACAGCAAGGCTATCGTCGCCCTCCAAATACTCTCCCTTTGGTTCCTCGATGGCATGTTGTTTGGTGCCATAAGTCTACATCTTGGCTCAAGTGCTCCCACTTCAAGTGGATATCAAGGAATACAAAGTAGCTCCTTTTCTACTTCTCCAGAAAACGCGCTCACCTGCTTTGTAGAACGTCCCGACTTGCCTGTAACCCCCGAACAGTTCCGCATCGCGGACGTGTTTTCCCCCTCTGGTCTCCTCTCCCTTCTCTCAGACGCTTCCCGCGGAGACCAGCACTTACTTGGTCAACACACAGTCCGCATGTCACCCATCAGCACCGCACACCTTAATCCAGACGCGCTCACCTTCTGCCTGTCGCCTCCTTCACACTCCGTGCTCATCCCTATTCTCGTCAACAACACCACCCCGGCAAATGTTCGTTACTCTTTTACGCCCTTGACTTACATCGAGGGCCAGTCTGGCACTGGTCGCATAGAGCATGTCGAACTCAGCGGAAAAGACCTCAAAGCAATCGAACAGGCTCGACTCGAGGGCCTTCAGTCGGTCCGCACTCATTCCACCGACGACGAGTATGAGGATGACGAAGACGAAACCCCATCCTCTTCTGATTCTCAGTTGCAAAAGACTCAGTCGCTGGCCCATATACGCGTAACCAAACCGGGCACTATCCGATTGGAGAGAATACTCGATAGCTCCGGCGTGGCTGCTCGACTTGCTCACCCTCTCGAAGTCACGGTTGTCCCATGTCCTACCGCGTACTATACAGACGATTCCATTACACAACCAGCCCACGCGGTTCGCTGTCAAGGCGATACTTCAGGTGTCGACCTGACCATCGATATCCGTGGGGTACCACCTCTCAGCCTCCGCTGGTCAAAGTATGTCGATGGGAAAAAGGAGAACTTCCTCGTCGAAGGCATAGAAGACAGCAACCCGGCATCCCGTTCGCATACAGATTCACGCAACATTGCGAGAACATCCTCAAAAACACCTCAAATGCTTAAAGTTCCTCTCTCATTCTCGGTGGAGTCCTTAGGGAGAGTCACATTCGTTTTGGAGAGTGTCATTGATGGCATGGGTAACATTGTCGCGCTCGATCAAGATGTGACCAGTGAAACCCTCAATCGTGAAGTGGCGTTGAATTCGAAGACGGCGTGGTCGCTGAACATTCTTCGACGCCCCGGCATTTCTTTCCGGAACTGTGGTCCAGGAAACCCTGTCTCTCTGCTTATTGGTTCAGACGCACTCTTGTCTCTCCAAGTGACCGATTCGGATCCATTGGATGCAGCATGGAACGTCGACGTCAAATTCGATCCATCAGAGGATGGCAAAAGTCGTAGCAAATCTGTCAAGCCGTGGCAGGACATACTTCAGACCCAGCAATCCCCTCTTAGTTTAAGTGCTAGTGCTGCAGGAGAGTACACAATCCTCGGAATTAGGGGCAAGGTATATCCCTGATTTCTGCAATAAGATACACATACTCAGGATCCCACAGTGGTGCGAGGGTGATGTCCTTTCCCCAGAGACGTGTAAGGTCGTAGAAAAACTTATGCCAACTGCCGAGATTGAATGGAAGCGAATTCACGAATGGTCAGTGCGTTCCGTCTGTCCCGTACACACCGAATCCGATGACCAATGCACACAGTTCCGGTGACACTGGCGTTTCAGCTTCGCTCATATTTCACGGGACCCCTCCCTTCCAGGTGTATTATCGCACACAACGAGACAAGGAGGATCCACGTGACCTCTTCAAAACCTTTGCGAGCTCGCGGGGTGAACTTACATTGCAACCCGAACATAGCGGTCACTACTTCTATACATTCCTACACCTGAGCGATGCAAACTACAAGAAAGTGGAGCTCAAAGGTCCGAGCATCGACCAAATCGTTCACCCCCTAGCGGCTGCTGACTTTGTTCCGACGGCTGGTAACGGACGTTCCAAGCGCACGGTAAACAGTTGTTCTGGCAATATGGTCGACATTGAAGTGGACCTTCGAGTGAGTCACTAGATGGTTTTCAGGAGTCGATTATAAAATATTGTCCCCAGGGAACGGCGCCGTGGAATCTAGAAGTGGATATCGTCGGCCCTCGCACTACTGATCGCCTGGAGATTCGCGACATAAAGTCATCGCCTACGCGTATACAAGTGCCTATCCCAACTAAAATAGACAAGGAAGGTGGGATTTTTGAAGTGGATCTAGGTAAGCCTTAACAAGTCTTGTAACCGATGTTACTCACTCATCACCTCTGAAAGTGAGCGTTGAAGACGCTTATGGATGTAAACGTTCCATCTCTGTGCCTGGCGTTTCGGTGAATGTCCGTAGGGTAAAGGTATGTCATTAGTTTTTTAAGCAGCACTAGTTACTTTTACAGTGTTTGTTTAGCCCACAGCCAAATTCTACATAAAGAACGGTATCAGACAGGTTACGATCCTGGAGGACGACGAAACTGAATTGCCTTTGCGGCTTACGGGCGATGGAGTACGTCCACCTTCTCAAAGTTTTATATGTGGTGCTGATGTTGTTGACACAGCCATGGACCGTCAAGTATCGCCGTGCCGAAGAGCCCGAGTCTGTCCAGACTGTAAATTTGCGTTCTCCAAACGACTATATTCGTGTCAAAAACAAGGGCTCGTACGAGCTTTTCGAGGTAGGTGGATTCCCCATTGTGAAGGACTAGCTTTGACTTATCCTGCCAGGTGTCGGACTCGCAATGTCCAGGCTTCGTCATCACCGAAGAATGTGGATATAATGTGGACTGGGTCCCTCGTCCGTCTGCCAGACTGGACGCGCAAACGCCGTCGATATTTGAGACATACAATCGTTCCCATATACTTCTGCCAATTTGCCAAGGTCACGATGACCATGTTGAACTTGACTTGAGAGGTATGTGGACAAACGTTTGCGTCTGATTTAACCTTCATTATTCCCCAGGTCGCCCTCCTTTCCAGATCATGTACAACATCGCAATGAAGGACGAATCAGGAGTTGGTACGATCGTTCTAGACCAGCCGACTTTTAGCAGCATTCAGCCACGAACACGTTTCCAACTTCATACGTCTAGTCCCGGGCGCAAATATTATGAAGTGAAGCAAGTTGGAGATGCGGCATACCCGCTCCACAAACACAAGAGTGTCGTGATTCCACGCTCAGAGCGGCTTGTCTTTGAGCAAGAGGTCCTTCCTAAGCCCTCCGCAAAGTTCAAGCACGATAATCGCATGTCCTTTTGCCTCAGTGACGTCCTTAGTTCTCGGGATCCAACGTCATCCGACGGTACGATCCTACTCGAGGGTACACCTCCATTCCAGCTCCATCTATCGATCAAAAATCTTGCTGCTAGCAAGGTACGGCACGAGACCGTGGAAGTGCATGACAAGGTTTGGAAATTGGACATACCATCATACTACTTCACATCCATCGGACCCTATCAAGTGACGATCGAAACCGTACACGATTCTTCACCGTGTGAGCAGGCAGAACTCGACCCTTTGCGGCGTTCGATCTGGATCGATGTCGCCGAAACGGCTGCTATCATCCCCTTGGCAAAGAAGAAGGATTTCTGTGTGGGCGATGTAACTCAGTTTCAGCTGGAGGGGACACCACCCTGGACAATTGGGTCGGTTGGCATATACACGACGCTCACCAACGTTGCTTACGGTCTGATAGATATAGAATCAATGGTAAATCCTACACGCAGGAAGCGAAAACGTCGCCGTGGTCGATTATTCAGCACCAAAGTGGCGAGTTCGTCGTCAGTTCTGTTGCTCACCAGCAAAAGATGTGTAAAGCCGCTATTGCCAACCTGCGTATGAACATCCACCCGTTACCGTCGGCCCAAGTAGGTCACGGGAAGCGCATATACCAAGACATACATGAAGGTATGGTTGTTATTGCTCTGGGAGTCAACTGAGTGTTCACCCTCCCTCGTAGGTGATCAAGCCGAGATTGTGTTCACACTGATTGGCGAACCACCCTTCACTTTCACATATCAACGTGCGGAGCCCAGCCCTAAGAAGGGAGGCAAGCCTGGAAAGATCCTCGAGACCCACACAGTCTCGGGCGTTATGACGCATGAATATTCCGTCTTTTCGGCACTCGAAGGTATACTTGGGTTCACGCATGGAATTTCAGTATATTGACGAATGTCTGACAGGCACGTGGACAGTGACGTCCATCTCAGACCGTTACTGTCGATATCCATCGTTGCAGGAAAGTCTTGAAAAGCCAAGGCGCTGAGGTGTCTTTAGATGATTGCATGATCCTTGCATATTCGTGCACTTGTAGCTTTAGTTCAATAATCAATTCACACACCGCGCTCACACCTTTCCTTGCGGAACCGAATCAAATGGGACTGCAAAGAAATGACAGTGTTTTCTACAAGTGTCCACAAAGGTTCGACATGGCTCTAGACCTGAACAGATGAGATGTAGAACCACTTGGAGACTGAAATATCGTTAGAGTTAGCTGACCCACAGGCAGGCATCACACTCACTTGAAGGATCAATGGGAGCAGGGGGCTGCCTCGAGTCAAGAGGAATGGTGGAGTAGGCAGGGTCGTGAGGCTCAGTCAAGCCGGGACCAGGAACTGTGAGATTACGACTAGGAAAGTTTGGAGTGAGTCCACATTTGAGTCGTGACCAAGTTGAGATGAACGCACATCGAGAGGTCATAGGAAGCGGTCTTGGCTGGGGTTTCGCCAATGACGAGGCGGCGCCATGCCTCGTGACACTCGTGGATGATCTCGATTGCATACTTTTTGTTTTTGGCTTCGCCGGAGAAAGCAAAGGCGTTCTCGCCCTTGCCATCGGGAATCTTGTAGATCCTGTATTCATCCGTCAGCAGACGCTCCCTCAGTCTCGGGGAAAAAGTGGGAAACTACCTGAACCACTCGTTGGTAGCCCTGATCAGGCCAGGAAGGTGACGCTCGACGTCTTCGATGTCGTTGAGCTTTGGAGCGAGGGGGTCATGGATATCGACGACGATGACTTTCCAGTCTGTTTCGCCTTCGTCGAGCAAGGCCATGATGCCGAGAACCTTGACCTGCTTGACCTGACCGGTGTAACCGACCTGCTCGCCGATCTCGCAGACATCGAGCGGGTCGTTGTCACCCTTGGCCTTGGTCTCTGCATGAGTGTTGTTCGGGTCCTCCCAGGTCTGTCAGAGATCGGCGATGAGCGGCGATAGTGCGGCTGGAATGGCGCGGAGGACGCACCTGAGGGAAAGCGCCGTAGTTCCAGACATAGCCATGGTGGGGGAAGCAGTTTCGGACGAAACGCAAGCGACCCTTTTTGATGTCCTGTTTGATGGGGTTGAAGGCCTCCTCCTTGCAGATTTCCATCTTGGCGTTTGTCCAGCGGGGGACCTCGACGATCATGTTGAGGATGCCATTGTTCCTATCGGCGAAAAGCGGGATGTCGTGGAAGGAGGACAGGACTTGGCCGTTTCGTTCGATGTACACTCTGTGATCTGGTGTCCGACAAGATGATCAGTGACCACGGGTTCGCGACGACGAGATGGCGCACCGAGGGTGTTTGGTGCCCCGATGAGGCGAGGGGTGTATTCTGTCGAGCAGTGTCAAAATTCGGGTTTGGGGAGGGGGGGGGGGGGGGGGCGGACAAAGGGGGTGCCGTGGGGGGTCGGGGGGGGAGGGGGGGGGGAGTGGGGGGGGGGCGAAAAGCGGGGTGGGGGGGGGGGGGGGGGGGGGGTGCGGGGGGGGGGGGGGGGGGGGGGGGGGGGGGAGACGACATACGGGCTGCCATGGAGGCTCTGGATGAGAGATGGCGGAGATGCTGGGAGAGTCGAAAAGCAGCGATTGATGACCCGGTCATATCCGCAATATTGAACTCGATTCGCACGCAATTGTAAAAGTACTAACATTGAACAACTACCCGACTGGCATATTCCGACCTCCCCCCCCCATTCAAGTCCAACCGAAGCAGTAGTCGCTCCACATGCCGCCGCACTTCCCCGTTCCATTCAAATCCCTTGCCTCTCACAAGCGTCCGCTGAAACGCCGTCTGGTTCCCCGTGCTCGTCATCAGGATCGACTTGGACGCATCCCCCGTCGCAGTAAACGGCTGTTGGGAAGTCGAGAGCGACAGCTGTTCGTAGAACGAATCTAGGAGTGTATGCAGACCCTGTGGATCGCTCAGAGCAGTGCTTTACTCGGCGCACACCACGTTCACCTTGTTGATCTCCGATACCACCTGCAGCCGCTCCCGGACCATCACACCTACCTTGTCATCACCGGCTGCGAGACTGCCTTCAAACAGCAATGCTGGAAGCACGTCCCCACCCCATCGCTCAACTTGTGCCACGAACCGTTCGCAGACCTCGAAAATAGGTCGGAGGATCGCAGCGAGGGTCGGATGGGAAAGCAAGCATCCCGTCACGACACGCTCTAGATATGTGGTATGGAGGTTCCGAAGCGTCGTAAAGTCGAGATATGTCCGATCAGTGTTCGTTCCCGCATCTACGCTGCCGCCACTCTGTGAAGCCTTCCGACCAACGCTCTCGGATCGTGCACGCTGAGGTTTGTTCAGTAGCTCCCTGAACCGCCTAAACTCTTCGTCGACAACGTCCACCATGACGTACCCCAACAGACTGTCAAGAAACCATCCCATATCCCTGACAACTCCCCAACCGCAACGAAGTAGCTGCTTTCGCACTTCGAGATCCTCTGTAGTGCCACCCTCTCCAAGGCCCGTCCACCTGCGTCGAGCTCGCTGAGCATTGGACAACGACGTCCAGCACGTATGAATACGAGTGTGCGTTTTGCGCAATGAAGACAGATAGTTGAACAATGCGGAGTAAATCTGCAGATCCGAAGGGTGAAGGAAAAGGTCAAGAGGCCAAGCGACGTTGTACGTGAGAACGAGAGTGGTCCCGAGAAGGAGGTCGTCAAAAGAAATGATCTCCCCAAGATTACTGGTCGTCGATGATGAAAGCACCTTGTCGCTGAGAGAAGGGAGCAAGGGCCGAATTGGCCCAGAAGGCATTTGAAATTTGAGGTGCAACAAGGATGGGTCATGTTGAGCTGTCGTCCCCAGAGATGCTCTAAGAAGGGCAAGGTTAAGATCTTGTTCCCTGATCATAGAAGTGCCGCCAGAACGCGTGGTTAAGCGGGATATCTTGAGGTGTTCAATGTCTCGTATGAGGGCTAGGCTAAATTCCCCGTTGCGCAAAAGGAAGTAGTTTGCTCTGCGAAAAGTGAGTACTGGTACGATCCTAATCTGTGACGCGCTTACAGTGACACGACAGATTCTTCTACGTCCTTGCATGTGAGGACGTTTAGCCACAGCCATTCGCTGACGTTTGTCCGGATTTGAGAAATGATCAAGTCAAATCTGTACTGGTCTTCAGGCAGTACGGTGTCTAACAAATTGGCATGCTGTAAGGCCTGTTCTCGTGGAATTTGACTTTCCCATTTCTTCTTTTTCACCGTTGCAATGGCTCGTCCGACATAAATGATGGATTCGCGTGACTGATGAGATACGCACGAGGGCATCGAGCCTGCAAGAAATACATAATTGTCCGACGCCAGAGGATCGACGGGTGATAGAGACCCATGGACCAAGAATGCAGCCAGCTGCCCGCGCCACGTACGTTGAACCGCGACTGCCAGTGAAGACATGATCTGGGAGATGCGATGTACGCCCGTCTTGGAACGGGTGAGCAGCATGTCGATCAGTGGACTGGGCTGCCACTGGTCTTCACACTCGAGCTGTGTCATCAAGGACTCCAGTGCGGCGAGCGGCGCGTCCCACTCTGCAAAGGTTGCACGCACTGCGGCGAGTGGGACGAAAAATCCCTGGCCGACGAGCTCCGGGTCACGACGGAGGATTTTAGCCTCGGTGTCTACGACCAGACTCTCATAGTCGTCTCTAAGAATCTGGTTGAGTGTCGCGCACAACGCGCAGACGTATCTTGAACGCGACCGCGAAAGTGTTTCACAGGCCTTTTTGATTTTGCGGTATCGAAGGGCGATCTGGCCGAGCACTTGGAGACATTGTTCCTCACCAGGGTGTAGGAGGGGACGAAAGGCGGGGTGCAAGTTGTGATCGGAGGTGAATAGCGATGAGGAATGGCCGGCGAGGACGAGCAGGACCTCTGCAATCATTTGAAGCGCTCCACGAAGACGATGGTCAACATTTCATGTTCCCTTCGCAGCCGACGACGGAGAACGACGCCTCGTCACAGCCACCACAGGCGACCGCGACGGGATTGAGAGTGACCAAGACCGCGTGTTTCCATGTCCACTGCTAACACACAGATGCTGGAACGGCAGCCAGGCAAGGGAATACAGATGCATCTCGCTCTGGACGACGCGTTCGCCGACGACGACGACCAGCCCTTCGAGTTCAGTCCCGCAGCCGTTCGCAAACATCTTGCTGAGCAAGAACACTGGGCCACCGTAGATCAGGCGACGGTGACCACCTCGGTATCAACGCTTTACCTGGATGGAAGCACCTCCGGCACCAAGTCAGACTCGGCCAGCTTTGCGTCGTGCGAGTCGCAGTCGCATCCACCCGTCGAGCGGGAGTCATCACACGATCTATCAACTATCCCATTGTCGGAGCCCGAGAAACAGGTGGACCTTCACGCCAACGTGTTGCACGAAAAAGACAACAACAGGGAGGAACCCGTTCACCCTACGGTGCATATTGACGTCTCTAAACCGCCATCAGGCCGCGTCTCTGTCATGACACAGATTGGGGATAGCACTGCACCATCTAATATGGCACATTATCCCGAAGCCCCCAGTCCTACGCCATCAGCACTGGATTTGCCAGCGATGACCGCTTCCTCCTCGCTTCAATCGGTCCCACCACCTCAAAGTCACAGACCGGCCCGTTCAACCGGACCAACTGCATTTCAGAAGGTGGTGAGCAAAACACGACCACCCTTTCTTCCCCCAAAGAATCAGCGAGAAGACCTAAAACACCTCGCTGATTGGGAAACGATGATGGATCAGAGTCGGGCGGCAGGTGGCACGTTTCAACTCGCCATTCTGTCTCCACACTGAAGCGGGATCTACAGAAGAAAAACGGCGAAAGGCTCTACAAGAACGCAGGTTAGCTCGCGAACTCCGAATCGAGCAATCCATTCATGTATGGGAGAAGGTGATAGTCCCCGACTGGCGTGTCGTACAGCGAGATCCTGCCCTTCGCAAACTATGGTGGAATGGAATTCCTACGAAATGGCGGGCCTCGATGTGGGAGCATGCTGCAGGCAATGCATTGACTCTGAGCAAAGGTACATCAGTCGTCGTCAAAGGTCAATAGTTCTGACCCAATTCACGGAATCTTTAGATAATTACCGCACTTGTCTCTCGCGCGCAAAAAGGGCCCTAGCTTCAGGTGTCTTCCCTGCAGAAACACTTCAGGCGATCGAAGAAGACATACTTGTCACACTCCCTGCTCTCCATATTTTTCACCCCGAGACTGGCCCTCTCTACCAAGACTTGAAGGATATGCTTTGCGCCTGGGTTGTCTCGCGTGCGGATGAAGGCTTGGGTTATACCCCCGGGACATCAAGGATAGCTGCTATGATCCTTATCAACATATCCGCACCACAAGGCTTCATCGTTATGAGAAATCTACTAGAAAGACATTGTTTGAGATCCTTTTATGGGGACACGGATACAAAAGAAGACGTGAGTCGGATCAATGGGAAATGACACAGTCTGACTGAACCATAGTACCCAGGTTGAAGCATATTACCGGTGAGAGTTCCATGACACCTACTTTGTGCGATGTTTAATCCGAGGAGCAGGATTTTTGACACTTTGCTGGCAGACAGTATGCCAAAGAGTGAGTGATGTCTTCTCGCGCGCACGTGCGATGGCGACTGAAAGGTTTACCTGAACTCAGTATACTTCAACTTCAAACAGCACCAGATATCCCCAGCTGCATATCTCCCTGGCTGGCTGATACCGCTATTTCTGGATCATTTGCCATTCGAGGCATGCGCAAGATTATGGGATGTAGTAATGCTCGAGGGCGATTCGTTTCTGTTCCGCGCAGCGCTCGCTGTTCTAGCAGTTTTAGAGCCGCGACTTTTTTTCCCTGAACGACAAGAACTCCTTGACCTTCTCAAGTGAGTCAAGATACAAATTTAACTTTGCATACTGACTAGGACGTGTTGCTCTGTCTTAGGGGTGAGAATAGAGCCGCCATTGAGGTGGCTCGGCGCGACGGCCGTACTCTTGACGGCGGAAAATACGAGATATATGGAGTTGGTGAGGAGACGCTCTGGGATCAAATTGAAAGCATGAATGAATGGTGGAGGGAGACGACGTGGAGGAGATTGACACAGCGTGAATTACCGGACTTATAGCTACACGTTGCACAAATCAGCGAATGCATTGCAGTTGTCACCCTACACTACCATCGTCTACTGCGGTTTTATACAGTACATACATCTTTCTTCGATTTGTATCTCTGGTGTCCTCGGCGCTTGCAACGGCAAACAGTTTTTGCAAGATAGTTTCTCGTAATGTGCTGTGGAGCATTGGACCGTCTGCGTAAGGTACATCTGCACAGGCATTCGAGAGGATTGTAGGATACTCAAGGCCCGAGACTCGTCCCCGTTTGTGAGGATTTGACGTTCGTGGTTGCAGTCCGGCGAGTAATGGCCTAAACAACGATTCTTCAATATGCTTATACGTCGTGTTTGTCGGCGTAAGGGCAGCGAAGGATATGAAAGGGGACAATAATGCGATGATGGGGACACGGACGGGCGAGTCGGAAGCGGACAGAGCCTTTTCTAGTTCCTCTAGGTATATTTCTCCCAGATGGAAGGTAAGGCCAGCTGGCACGCGTACATCGGTGGGGCTGGGGAAAGATCTCAATCGACTGGGACAAGGTTCAGGAAAGAGAACTGACCAGAGTGGACCGCCTGTATTTGTAAGTATAGATGTATACTCCCGAAGAGCGGAGGGGTCCCATTTAGCTCGTATGAGAAGCCTGAAGGAGGCATTGAGAAAACGCCGGACGAGCATGTGGTACTTGTCCATTCTTGAAGAAGATTGAGCGCGAGTAGATAGGGAACACGTGCGGTACATACCGTAAACGGTCTATTCCGTTCCATTCCCTGACTGTGGTGATCCAGAAGCCCTTGAGGAAACCTAGTGAAGATGGGATGCTGGTGATTGTCAGGAGAAGCTCGGCCAACTCCTGGGCAAGGTCCTGCTGTACGCGGGGCTTGTCGGACATCCAAAAACCTGAGACAGACGTGAGGCAACTGGCGAGGGACGAGAAACGAGGACTTGCAGTAGAACAATCCTTTCCACAACTTGACGATCTCGATTTCTGGGAGAGCATTGTTTTCGGGATTAGAGAGGAACAAGGCGAGGTGTTTGACTGCCTTGTCCCTTGTCTTCTTGTCTATCAAGAGCTGGTGAGAAAAGAGACGGAATGAGAACAAAAGACACACCAGACGATGCGAGATATTTGCCCAATGGCGGCGACGAGGAGGTCATGTCTGTTCTCGATCGGATCGGATTGCGGAAGTGAAAGGATATCCTTGTCACGTGCGAGCATTCCAACTGGTCCGCTCAGCTCAGTTATAAAGTGCCGATGCAAAATGGTGAATTTTTTGAAAGATGAAAGGACCCATCACATGCCATGGTCAGCTTCCTCGTTGTCGTCGTCGACCGTGCTCACTCACAATGACAGTCCTCGACGTTTCCCTCGGAAAGCCCGCCGAGGGTGTCCACGTCAATCTCCAGGTTTATCGCGATGGCGGTGATTTCGGCGTGTTCGATCCTGTCTCCCAGCAGTTCAGTCCATGTCCCCTCCCAGGATCGGATCGTTAACCGTTTCGCTCTTCAGTGTCACCGACGCCGACGGTCGCTGCATGACGCTCATCCCCCTACGCGACTCCGAGGCTGCGAAACAAGCACCTCATTTCCAGATCGCCGCTGGCATATACAAGATCGTCTTCAAGCCACAAGAGTATTTTGAAAAGACTGGCAGAAAGTGTTTTTATCCCTGGGTGGAGGTCATCAATCCAGCGGGCACATGTCTCTTCCTCGCTGACACCATCTCATAGATCCCCTTCCGAGTCGAAAGTCCAGACGAGCATTACCACATTCCCCTCTTAATCAGCCCGTACTCATTCACCACATATAGGGGCAGTTAATTCACAACCTCTCACTGCAGCAATTATATTTAATACAAAGTCCTCTATTGTACCACCCAGCATCAAGGTGTGATCTAGCGTGTGCCGTTGTGAACGCGGCTACTTCAAGCGTTTTCGAATGTGCAAGCGCTATTGTGCGAGTACTCTCGCGTATTGCACACCCTTAATATGCACTCCTCGCATGGAAGACTTGACGTTCTGGATGAACATGTCCCGATTCTTTCGCAGCTCTTCCGCAGCCTCTGCAGCCTCGTTAACAAACAAAACGACGCAGACTGACCATGTTCTCCTACCTTTGTTCAATGGGTCATCCGCGTTCGGCTCTAGGAACAGATACTGTAGTCCGACCATCACCGAGTTCAGATTCAGCACCGGCTTCCAGTCTTCTCGAAGAATGTTCAAGCAGACATTGCCCTCTAAATCTACGTTGGGATGATATATCTTGATGACGATCAGTACTTCGTGAGTCGAATACACTGGGAAATGCATACGGTTTGTGTGCACTTGACCTTTGGTGGCTCATGGGGGTAGTTGTTATTGATCGTAAACGAGAAAATGAATGCTCCGCCGCGATACATTCCTGTATTGACTAGTAGTAAACGTCAGAGCTAGAGAGGACACGTGTTCCCAAACCTTCATCTGGAGTAATGGTGAGCGTGAAGTTCAGCAGATCAGCTGGGTCGGGGAAATGCGTCTTCATCGTTGGTGGTAGGTCAAGCTCGGTCAGGTCTGGTACATTGGCGGGGTCCACAAGGCATCCAGGACGACCATTTGGAGTGGCTAGACAGACCTTTCTGTACGCGTATCTGTGCGGCGCTGGTCTTTGGCTTCTTCTTCGCAGCCGCGTCCTCGTTCTTCTTCATGCTAAGGATCTGTGCGACAAATCAGTCATAGGGCTGGTCCATGATAGCGGTGCAGACCTTCAACATCGTGAACTTATTCCCTGGGAGATGGTGAGGTGAGGTAGAAATGTGGCGGCATGTGCCGAGGGGGCGTGTAACCGTTCGCGATGAGTCTCTGATCGCCTGATCCATCATGTCCAATCTATCAGAGACGCTCCCGGTCATCGACCTCGACCTCTTTCTCTCAGAGCACCACAGCTCCGAGCGAGTACAGCAAGAATGCAAAAAGGTACGCACACCAAGCTTTCCGTCCAAGTTTGCAAACGCACATCCCTGCTAGGCTGCTGATGCTCTCATAACGTACGGAGCTCTCCTCGTGCATGACTCTCGCGTGTCAGAAGAGGGCAATAACGTCTTCCTCGATCTCGTCGAGGACTACTTTGCGCAACCATTCCAGGAACTCAGAAAGGACGAGCGCCCTGAGATTTCATATCAGGTCGGGGTTACCCTCGAGAACACCGAGAAGCCAAAGTGTGCCGTTCACCAGCCCTGCCTTGACATCATCGCCCGCCTCGATCCTGCTGAAAGACCCTTGGATATCTCTGGTCACCACCCGGATCCTAAATGTCGTTTCTTTTGGAAGATGGGCACCCCGCCTCCATACGAAACACAATACCCGGCGCTAAATGCACCAAACATTATCCCCCAAGCCCCTGTCTTCAAAGACATCTGGCAGCCCACCATGGAGACGTGGGGCAGGTCCATGAAGGATGCGTACGGCACACTCTTTCCACGCCTAATGTCGCTCATGTGCATTTTTTGTCAAGCGTCGAGAATATCGCGGAGATGACGGCGATCGGCCTTGGACTCCCTCGAGACACCATCAAGGAGGCGGGAAAATACGGGCAAGGTTACATCCATCCTTTGCAAGACTATACACCTTGACCGTGTCCGCACAGACCGCATTTACTTGGTCCAACTGCTTCTGATCTCACTAAATACGGCGAGAAAGATACCATTTTGGCAGGATTTCATACCGATCTCAATTGCCTCACTATTCACGGTCGCTCGCGATACCCAGGCCTCCATATTTGGGCACGGAACACTGGAAAGCGTATTCCAGTCAGATTTCCGCCAACTGGACGCTTTCTTCTCGTACAAGCAGGAAAGCAGATCGAACATCTCACTGGAGGTCTTATCAAGGCTGGCTTCCATGAAGTGGTCGTGAACGAAGCGACTGTCAATGTGAGTTGTGTGTGGACACATGACTTCTACGCTTGACTCGCACCCCTTCCAGACCATTGCGAAACGCAAGCTTAGCCACCCAGATCGGCCTGTTATCAGAATCTCATCGACCTTCTTCTGGCACCTTTCTTCCGATTGCGATCTCTCCCCTCTGCCGACGTTGATTGAGCGCGCAAAAACGTTTGAGGCGGCGCCTGATGCAGAAATCGCGAGTTTGTATCCCCCTATGAAAGTAGGACAACAGGTTCAGAAGTAAGCGCTTTGTGCTCTTCGCCGCGGCTTTCAACTGAGAAGGTATCGCAGCGAACTCAAACACATAGCCCTCATGGCTTGATGACGACCACGGTGTAATCCACATCCCCCATCATATGTAGTACAAAGTTCACTCGTAGCTTCCGTGTGGAGTTGAAGTTGAATTCAATTACTATTAGCGTATGCGATGAGTAGAAAGGATACAATTATTTTCCACGGGGAATCGCGGCCCCAAAGACGCGGAGGACACTTTGAAGCTTAACCGTCATCTCATCCCATTCTGCCTGAGGGTCCGAGAGCGCTGTGATAGCACCACCAGCACCCATAACCCACTCCTCTACGTCAGACTCCGTGGTTGACTCTGCGGTCTTTGGGGAGGATGGTTCGGACATATGGTTGTACCGATCGTCGTATTTGAAGCAACTCCGAATGGTAACCGACCAATCTCCGCCACCTCCTACGCACCAGTAACCAAAGACGCCTGAGTAGATGCTCCGTTCGTTGTCTTCGAGGGTCTGTAGGATTTCGACGCTACGCTTCTTAGGCGCTCCGGTCATGCTACCTATAAAATACGAGGTTCAAACTACGCAAATGAGCGTCACCACAGAATCATACCAGGTGGGAGGCTACGCCTCAACAACTCCCAACCGAGGGCACCATTGGCATACCGACCGTCCAGTTCATCCGCACCGTCAGTAGGTCTCCCTTGAATGACGCTAACGAGTTGCCAGACGGTCTTGTACTCCTCGACCGTGCAAAATTGGGTTACTTCAACGTCTTCACCGACGACATTGTGGAGATCGTGGCGTATGAGATCGACTATCATCAGGTTCTCTGCGACTTCTTTCACGCTACCACGAAGCGCTTGTTCTGCAACAGCACGCGTGATGCCAGGTCCTTTTCGAACGGTGCCTTTGATGGGACGTAGTTGAAACGTTGATCCAGGTGGGCGAGAAAAAGAAAGAAAACGCTCTGGCGATGAAGCCAGCAGTGTTGTGGGATGTAGCCGAAGATATGCAGAGTGAGGGGCGGGATTCAACTCGCGGAGATGCTTGTAACGTTCCCATGAAGAAGAGTGTCGGCAAGCCTTGTGAGTGATAGGGTCGTTTAAAACGACTCTTGTATTAGCTGTGAGGCATAGCTCGTAGGAATCCCCGGCGTAAAGACATTCCTTCGCCATATTGATTCGAGAAATATACAGCTCCTTGTCGGGTAAGATGACAGTTGCTGTACCGGGCCGCACCTTCGTTGAAGAAGGGACAACATTATACGAACGAGTAGTGTAATCCGGGATCGTGAGTTTGAGTCTTGCCGCCGTTTCAGCGAGCCATTTTTCGTCACTGTCTATAATAGATTGAAGATAAATTATGTCCGTCTTGTTGTCGAGAACGATGCTACGTTCTATAAATACCAGGTTCACGTCTGGATGACGCTTCTCCTCGGGAGCTGCCGTTGAGGGCACGCCAAGCGATTTGACACCAAGCTCGTAAGATAAGTAGCCGATCAAGCCTCCCCAGAAGGGCAAGTCGAATGAGCCATTGCAGGCTTTGCGTTCGCTCATGAACGAAGATAACCACGACCAGACGTCGTGGGATTCTAGATGGATGTGGGAAACTGAGTTGCCTATGTGAAGTGATAGGAGGCTATCGCCGATAGAATATGTGATACGAGGGGAGGACGAGTGGAGACAACCAATGATGGTATATCGCCCGGGTTGGGCGAGGGATTCCAGCATCACAAAAGGAGATGATTCATCTTTTGCGCCGAAAAGCTCGCAGATAGCCACTGCATTCGCGCCTGGGATATGCAGAGTGGACGTAAGAACTGTTCCCGGAGATGAGCGGTGGGTGGCAGGAAGCGGTGGGTGTGGGTTTGGCCAGGGTGTGCCGAACCTTGCTGCAAATGTGGCATCCAACGAGTGAATAAGACGACCTCGGGTAGCGTTCCAGGAACGGGCCAAGCGCCAAAAGTTAATCATCACTTCAACGCCCCCGCCTCGAGTGAGGACGGATTCGGGATGATATTGTACCGCCCAGAATGGATGCTTGGTATGTTTAAGAGCCATGACCGTTCTTTCAACACCCAAATCATCAGAGGCCCACGCGAGCACCTCCAGGTCTTCCACTCCATTGAGTTGGGCATGGAGGGAATGATAACGAACAGCTTCCACGATACCGACGGCTTTGAATATGTCCGTTCCCGTGTGTTCCAAGACGGAGACTTGACCATGCTTCACGATAGGTAACCTCTTGATTGTTGCACCACATTCTGTGGCCAGACTTTGTAGCCCAAGACATACACCAAAGATAGGTAGCAGATGGTGCTCGTCGAGTTTCCACAAATGTTTGACGACTCCAATGTCCGCAGCCACGTCAGGAGATCCGGGACCGGGACCCACGATGATGGCGGTGAAATACTGAAGGAATGGTAGTAGTTCTGATAGTGTGAGTTCATCATTCTTGATTATGTAGATTTGGCTGGACGGTGCCGCTTTGCGACAGAGGGATGCAAGGCTGGAAGGGAAATGATTCAGACCGGACAGCATTATAATCGTATGTGCGACCCACTTGAACGTGAAGGAGTCATAGGAATCCAGGAGGAGGATTCGCTCGGGGGCAAGGGACATGGCCGGTCGGGAAGAGCAGGCGTGAGGTTGCTCGGACGGACTCTGAGCCAGCAATGGATTGACAAGCTGCTACTAGATCCGAAGCTTGTGAAAAAATCTTAACCTACTACCAGAGCTACTTAGGCCAAGTCATGGAGAAGTTGAAACTAACCTGAGCTTGAACGTCCACTATTCGCGCCACTAGTTTGCATGGCATCCATGGGAAATGAACATCAAAAACTTTTTGACAAGGTAAGCTCTCTCAAGTCTGTATGGTCCGATTGCGATCATTGATCACTTACAGCTCAAACCGATCTGTGTACCCTTACTCGAGAAATCTCAACTTGCACCACCAAATGTATCCGTTGTGTTGCAGCTCCTCTCTGCCCTGGAGGATACTCTCGGGCAGCACTCCGAATTAGCACTCTCCGCTAACCTCGCATCATATGTATTTTTCCCTCTATCCACGATATTACGCCGAAATCCATCGAGCAACATCCCTGACCAGGTGATGGAGAAGCTCCTCGGAGTACTCGCAACCTTATGTGGTTCGTGGTGGTGGACCGGCGAGTTGGAGGTCTGGAGCCAGATGTTCATGTTGTGCAGCTCCATCATTGGTAGTCTCGAGGGGAAGGGGAAAGGCAAGGATCGAAGTGATGAGACCAAGGAAGCTGCCGCACGATGTCTGTTTGCACTTCTCCGTGAACGAGCGGGTTCAGAGGCACCACTCGAGGCCCAAGATTCTTCCGCTCAACAACGTCTCGCTCAATTCCAAGCCCATGCACACTCTACGCGGTTCTTGCCTGTAATAGGGCAGACTGTAGATTTCCTCCTGTCGACGGCCAAGTCACCTCACCGGGCCTTGCAACGCCTCTCTCTGCAATTATTGGACATCATCCTCAGGGTTTATGCCCCAACTCGCTTCATTCCATCAGTACTACCAGGTGTTGTTAGTTCGATGACACGGGTTGCCCTCCCCTCCCAGGGAAGCAAGAGCTGGGCAAACGGCGAAGTTGTTACAGCGGCCCTTGTCGTTATACAGAACGTAGTGGTGCTCTCCATCGGAGATGTCGTTTGCATTGCGGATGGGGCGATTCGCAGTGTGGTCGATCTCGAAGACTTTGCACATTTCAACGATGCACCAGAGGCAGAGTTACAGCCAACGACGTCGATGCCTTACCTAGTCACCCGCACCTCTTCCTGGCTAAGGGCTTCTGCCTCCCAGCTTCATATCGCATTGAATACACTCACACCATTAGTCAATCACCCGACACCTTGTGCATTGACTGCACTAGCCAGCATGGCGAAAGAAATTTTGGCTACAACCTCATTGACCCTTCCGCAATCACAACCTCTCTTGCTGTCGTGGTTACTCTCGCTGTCCAATTCGTCGTATCCCCAGGTTGCCGAGCCCGCAAACAGTTCCATCCTTGACCTTCTCTCGTGTGTTTCGGCGCGCCATTCACTACTGCAGACCCTGACGCAGATTGCTAAAGATAGTCTCGGCTCTTTGCCTCGTTGGATCGGCTCTCAGGCGGATTCTAAAGTGGAACACATCGCCGGTCAGGTGGAAGCAATCTGTCGACTAGCTCAATCCACTGCTTCAAAAGGCCTTGGGCTTTCGTCTCTCTCGCTAGGATTAAATCTTCTCGGTCCTAGCGGAGGCATCGAACGATGGGGCTGGACCTTACTTTCAGTTTTGGAGTTCAGAACTCCTCCCATCACAGTTCATCATGCACCTGGTATGCAACTCTTCCTGGAAGGCGACCCCGAGTCAGCAGAGAGGATCACTTTTCCTGAAGTCTCGTTCAAAAATGTCCTCTCAAGGTCCGCAAGTGATGCTCTCGCAAAGATGCTCAGGGCATTAGGTCGCGCAAGCGGCGACAACTGCCTTTACGCGATCGAGTGGTTTGCCAGCAGTGGGCGCACTTCTGAGTCGCGCACCGCTGTGACGGCTCTCTGGTGTGCAGCTCGACTGCTGGAAGGTGTCAGTGGTACCTTTCTTGACAGGGAGGACCAACTCTTGCAGTACGTCACCACACACAGCAAGCGACTCGAAAGGTTCGCTAGAGGACTTGCTCGAGACATCGCAGAACTGTGGACCATTGAACCCACCGAGACCGCGAATTCTCCATCTGACTCGCTGGACGACGATTCCCTCCCGGGAACGGAATTCACGAAGGGATTGACCGTAATACGGGCTACGGGAGACGTCGCGGAACCTCGTCGCTTCACACTCCCTGACTTGAATTTCCAACCTCTATTACACAAGACATTTTGCCTTCACCTCCTCGCAGTCAGCGCCAACATCTTACAAGCCAATTTCACGCCGCTTCTTGTACACGTCTTGTATCCCATCCTTCACTCTGTCGTCTCTCCGACACCGCATCTCTCTCTCACTGCACTTGCCACTCTCACCTTTATCGCCAACGCGACCTCTTATGCATCACCTGCGAACCTGTTATTCTCGCATTTTGACTATGCTCTTGACGCAGTATCCCGTCGGCTGAGCCGCCGATGGCTTGATGTTGACGCTACCAAGGTCCTGGTAATATTGGTCCGCCTAGTCGGCAGTGATGTCGTCCAGAAGGCAGGGGACGTAGTGGAAGAGTGTTTCGACAGACTTGACGAGTATCATGGATACGAAGTACTCGTCGAGGGCCTAGTGGAGGTCTTGGGAGAGGTCATCAAAGTCATAGAAAATGACGAGCTTCACGTCCAAGATGCATCTAAAGAGGACCCTCTTGCGCCGCTGAAAGTCCAGAGTCTCGATTCACTACTAGATTGGGTTTCTCATCGCAACGATCCCCCGCAGGAACATGATGACACCGACTATGGTCCTGCCCCTCACCAAGGCTGGGGTGACCTTGACAAAGGGGAGGGCAAAGAGGCAGAAGACGAGATCAAGCGAGAAAATAATCCTGACCAGGAAGAGTCGCTCACATCTGCGCAGGCTTTGGCGAAGCAAATGGTCTCACGATCAATCTATTTCCTCACTCATGGCTCACCTGTCATCCGGGCCCGGATTTTGCTTCTCCTAAAATCCACCACACCAGTGCTGTCCGAATCCGCACTTCTTCCCTCCGTCCATCAGGCTTGGCCATATATCCTGAACCGGCTCAATGACACAGAAGTTTTCGTTGTCAGTGCTGCGGCAGCATTGGTCGAATCATTGGTTAATCATGTGGGCAGTTTTATGGGCCGGAGGATCTGGGACGACATCTGGCCCCGATTTACCACTATCTTGACAAAGCTCGAGGCTGCGGACGGACAAAACGCTCTCGCACGTCGGGGTCGTGGTGCTGTCGGAACAGAATCAGCGTACACTCATTCGCACCGGTTATACCGGACAATCTTAAAGACCATGACCGCAGCAGTGACCGGAGTCCACATGCAAGATGCCTCAGGATGGGAGGTTATCCTGATTTTCCGGCGCTTTCTGCACCGCGAGGCACATGAAGAACTGCAAGCATGTGCAAGGGAACTATATACGGCGCTCAGGAATGGTAATGAAGACGCCGTCTGGCTAGCGCTCCTGGCTACATCAGGGCGTGTATCATGTGACGTTACTTTCTTGAAAGATGCCAAATGGGATATCGATAACAATGTGGCTCTCATCTTGAGAGAGTAACGCCATTCGCAACTTGAGAGGACGGAACAACCGGAAGCTTATGTAGCTGGTGGAACGTGGCGCCGGATTTCTACGCCTGCTTCTTTGAAGAGCCTGGCCGATGCCTCATCTCTGCCACAATTTATTAGAAGCCGACTTAACCGAATGATATGAAGCAAACACATACACTTTGTAGCTTAGGTTGTAAACAACCACCATAACGCCACTCTGTATTATTTTGATAGTGCACTTAAGACACGGGCATCTAAAACATGACGTTAGAATCGATAAAGCAAAGGAATGATGCGGCGGGCGAACGTATTGCAATACAATATCGCGTTGATCCCCACTCGGTCACGACCTGCTTCTAGGAGGGCATTTTCTTCCGCATGGAGGCATAGGCACTCGACGTCACACGTGCTTGTAGTTTGATTGCACTGTGCACAACCACCTGAATTCACGGTCAATAAAGACAAATAAAAGTTGATTGGGCATTCCTCGCCGTCATTGCAGTTTGTCACGCCGCGCGGAGTGCCATTGTATCTGAAGCACGTCTGGTCGGATATCATCTCGTGCTAAACCCACGAATGACCTACCCTGTGGCAACGATGCGATTATCACGGACCAGAATAGCACCAACTCGGCGCTTCATGCAATTTGAACGCTGAGATGCCAGCTCAGCGAGGGTCTGGAACGGGATGATCAGTTTCGGATGAGCACTCCGAAGAACGTTCCATGCCATAAAATAGGTATCCCATTGTGGACGCAAGCGTTCGGTATCTGTCACATCCAGCGAATCTAGGTGAAGATGTAGCTCTGATAAGGACTGGAACGTGTTGATGACGTTGAGCTTCACAAGATGGTTCATTCCGTGAAGACCCGGCAATGGTTTTTGATTTGAATTCACATCGATTCCAAAGACGCACTCGTCGTCTTGACGAACAAATTCCTCCAGTGATAGAGAACCTGGGCTGAGGTTGGTTCCAGTATGGGTTAGAGACAGTCTCCCAGGAAGACATACCCCTGCAATCGACAGTAACGCTGTAGCAACGGGGCATCTACATTCACAAGCAAAAAGAAGGGTCGCTTGGCAAAAGGGTTGACAAGGGAACTGGAGGTCAAGTCGGCAGTCACAAAATCTTTTCGCCAATTTCGGGTAACATGGCTGAGAAGTGCCTCGGGGGAGGTAAATGTCATCGGATGGGTATGCTGAGGAAATGCTGAGGACACTGGGGAGTTCATATTGAGAAAAGATTGCCTCTCGGAAGTATCTGGAGGCCGGGACGATCCCGAAGTTGCTAAAAGATGTACGGCCAACTTATGAGTCGCAGGTGTGACGATGTGCGGCTATGCAGGGCCAATGCATGAGTCGAAATTCGTCCGATAAGATAGGTGGACCGGACTGTATACCTCAACGAGATCCGGCCGAGCGAGGTGCACTGAAATGAAGCCTTTGGAGACGAGGTAGTCCTCAATTGTTGACTTGCCAGCAAGTCGCGTGCCTACTATGGCTATGAACATTGCAATAGACCGGTGGGTGATAGAAGACAAGAGTTTATCTGACAGACTTGGCCAAAGATGGTATGTATGTACATGTAGTTCTAAATTTCAGTGTACACCTGATCTGGCGAATGATTGCAAACTCGAAGCAGAAACAAAAGGCAGTGTCTGTACTTGGCAATCATTTTCGAATTCCCAGCAGATATTTTCGTTCCATGTGTCGTGGCCCCTAGAAGACGCCAAGCCAGCTTGCCTCTACAAAGTTCATACGGCGAAATTGGTCACCTGTTGAATAAATAAATAAATCAGGAACCATCCGAGCCATTTTTCCAACCTCCTCGGCGGTGTGAACGATGGCACCCTCTACCCAGTCGATAACGTCACGCGAGGCTTCCGACGCACTGACCGATAGGAACTTGATCCATTCTTTTTTGCTGCTGCTCTTGCTTTCGACCTTTGTTCTTTTGCGCTTTTCATGTCTTTCGGAGCGGTTGTGTGGAGTTGCTTGATATGCGTGGGCACAAGTTGTGGAATACCCTGGGTGTCTGAGGGACAGAGCCAAGGGGCGCTGACAGTGGGAATGGATTCCAGAATGTCCCGGACTGGTTCGGATAAGGGAGAGCCATGCTGTAGCAATCGAGGAAGTCATGAGTAACGGAACACATTAGTTGCAGCTATGGTTCCATACTCGGAATGCAACGACGGCAGCTCTGCGGACACCGAGAATTTGCGAAATTGTTGTTTCGGAACCCTTTGGTAGCGGAACCAATTTGATCGTCTGCGTTACATTCTTGGGGGAGTTGCACCCGGCCACCAGGTATGGTATGTGATCGACTAGCGCGGATGGATCAACGTCGGCGCAACAAACAAACACGACTACTATTGGGGATGGCGCTGAACGTGGTGGTAGTTGATCGCCGTTCTGTGGGGGGTTATCCACAACCTGTTTGCGTGCGACGCGAAGCTGAAATTCTAGCACCCTGGTCACTGCATTGATTCCAATAACGAGATGTGGTGAAGCGCCGGACACACGGTCTGCACACCCTGGGTCAAGAGCCTGTGAAGGGTTGGTTTGAGTATTGCCATACTCGACCTCATCAGGTACATTTGCTTGTCGGTCAGAAAGCCCCGTTTTCTGTGAAGATTTTCGAGAAGAATGGGTACGCGGAGGAACGTTCTCAAGAACAGCCACGAGGCGAGCTAGAACAATGTTCTGAACGTTCACTGGAACCGACGGCCTGGGGATAGTCGGCCGTGGATTTCAGTGGAATTAGAATGGAACGTACCAACTTATCTGGAATGGGTTCTCCAACACGCTCTTGAACACAGGCTTACGCTCCAAAGCGGAGCGGACCTTGGCGCGATTAGAAAGATGACTGTGAGGACGAGCCAGATGTGTGGTAGCCATACTGGTGGTCACGGAGTGAGTCCCGTCACGTGCAAACGTTTACAGCAAGTCAGGCATCCGCATTTGGTAAACTCTACAGCACTCAGAAGTAGAAGTTCAAAAACATCAGTCCGCGAATGTCGAACGCTACGGCGTGTATAGCAAAAGGAAAGTGTAGGCACAGGAGTGTAACTAAGTAGAAGCTGATGTGTATGAGGGGTAAGACGGGCACTGGGCGGCGAAGCTGTGCGCGACGGACGAAAATACTTGCTAGTGATTCAGAGGATTTGAGGGAGGTGGGTGATGCAGAAGCTGAATGAAACGAGCCTCGTTTCAGGCCATGCTGGGGCAGGAAGAGAGGAATACTGTCACCAACTCGCTTATTCATGAAAAAATAATTCCACCTGAAAGAACCTCGAGGCTCGGCTAGCCTAGAACAGACGTTCAATCAGAAAAATCTCAATAGCACGCCGGAACCAACGCTGGTGAGTCCCCCGGTAATGGACCCTGTCCGAGATTCTCGTAGAAACCCCGCCCGAACCGTGTTCATGTCGTCTAGAAGCCTGTCTAAGAATGTACAGCCCTCAGTTATGATCTCATGCCACTGCATGTACAGCAAGTGGCCGCTCGCTAATCAATAACAAGCCTGGTTCCATTCTGTCAAAAGCATCACCCCGCCCCATAGCCACCTGTGTTCGGCGCTCGCACCAGCGCACTACGAGGATGCATCACACACCGTCTCTACAGGTTACAGATGTGGCCGCCCGCAAGCAACGCGATCGCACAGATGATCTGCGCCAATTCGTTTTTGCTGCTGACCATGACCCCAAGCCTCATGTCGACGTTGTCAACGTTCAGGCATACCCCCAAGCAACACTCACCAACAAGCAGAGGGCAATCGTAAACTGCGATGCCACATCCATCGTCGAACTCATCCGGAAAGGTGTTTACACTTCAACCGAAGTCTTAACAGCAATTGTCACAGTCGCGATCCGCGCCAACGATGTGACCAATTGTCTGACGGAATCTTGTCTCAAGGAGGGTTTTGAAAGAGCTGCAGAACTGGATCAGCATCTAAAGGAGACTGGACAAGTCGTCGGACCACTGCATGGTCTACCGGTTTCGATCAAGGACCATATCAAAGTAAAGGATCTGGACACATCGACTGGGTACACCGGTAAGTAAAGCACCTTTTTTGGCACACAGGACGGTGGCTTACCTTTTGTTCAGCTTGGGCGTACAGGACGGTGGCCGAACATGATGCCCTCGTGGTCAATATTCTAAGAAGATCAGGAGCCATCATATACGTTAAAACTCAGAACCCTCAAACCTTGCTCGTAAGAGAATGACCTGTACGGCCGATCAATCAAAGATTCACGTTCTTTCTAGTCGCTGGAGACAAATAATAATATCTTTGGGCGGACTGTCAATCCGTATAACCGAAAGCTGACTTCTGGAGGCAGCAGCGGAGGAGAGGGTGCCCTCGTTGCTTGCCGCGGAAGCGTTCTGGGGGTCGGCACGGATATCGGTGGAAGTATCAGAATCCCTGCAGCATATTGCGGCTTGTACGGCCTAAAAGGCTCGGTTGCCCGCCTGCCTCATTCTGGGCTCCTTGGTTCACATAACGGTATGGATGCGATCGTGGGCTGTGTGGGGCCACTAGCCAGATCAGCGAGAGACCTTGAACTTTTTTGCAAAGTGATACTGGATGCCAAGCCGTGGCTTCTTGAGCCGCCAGTTCTCGAGATGCCGTGGAAGGCGGACGTCGTACGGGGACAAGGGCTACCGAAAAAGTTGACTATAGCCATGCTCTACGACGATGGCGTCGTGGCTCCGCATCCACCAATCACACAGGCAATCAAGCGATACGAGGCAGAACTAAGGAAAGCTGGGCACGAGGTCGTGTTGTGGGAGCCATTGGACCATCAGAAAGGGTGGGAACTGATCGTGAGAACCACCTGGCCACAAGTTTCAATCCGCCGAGTGTGCTGACGATTGCTCAGTTGAAGCTTTACTTCCTGGATGGCGGCGCAGAGTATTGGCAAGTTCTTCGTGCTGGAAAGGAACCGCCTGTTCCTCAAACCAAATGGATACTCGATCAGATTCAAGATCCTCGTCATTTCACCGTCGACGAAATATTTCGTTTGAACGTTGAGCGTGAAACCTTGCGCGCCAAGGCCTTGGAACACTGGAATGCGACTAGGGGTCCCACAGGCCGCCCTGTGGATGCAATCCTGTGCCCCGTCGCACCAACACTAGCCCCACCTCATGACACGACTTGCTGGTGGGCGTATTCATCGCATTGGAACTTGTTGGACCTCCCAGCTGTCGTGTTTCCTGTGGGCCAGTTCTCGGCCTCCCAGTTTTCTCTATTAGATTCTTTCCCGCGCGCGCCAAGGAACGGGATAGAGGAGCGCATCGCCGGACAGTGGGACCCGTCTACGTATGACAATGCTCCCATCGGTCTGCAGCTCGTTGGGCGTAGACACAATGAAGAGCGGTTGCTGGCTATTTTGAAGGTCATCGAGGATATCGTTCCCTCCAACGTTCCCGGCGGTTGGGTGAAAAGCGGAGTGAATGGAGTAAACGGATACCACTGATACGTAGCAGGCGGTAGCCAGTGACACGGACATCGTATGTATATCGCTTGTCAATGAGAGACTTGACTCGTGGCCATTTCTGCTACAGGGCCTTGGTGGCACTCGATGTCCCCTTCGCCCTGTGGGATGGGTGACCAACAGTCGAGGAGTTACATTCTTCACCATCGTGGTAGTCAACCTCCTCCAAGTGTCGTTCCACAATGTTCGACATGGTCAAAATAAGTCACTTGTGGCTTCAACCAACACTCGCAAGCGCGCAGTGGTTATCCACCATTTCGAGCTTTTGATAAACAAACCCACGGCACGTTCCAACCTATCCCGGGTTTCGATCGCAAGACAGCACAGTCATTTCCCCTCATCGCTTACCAAGAGAGTCTTTCAAGGTAATGTCATCCTGGTCACATCATCGAGCATTGACAGCCCTCCCCAAAGCGAGATACTATGTATTGGCACTTCGTAATATCCCTGCCGTTTGCTGTAGTGCCGGAGAACATCTGGACGTCAATTTCCAGGCAAGACAACCGGTTTTCGTTTCTTGCGGTGCCACAGGATGTCGTATGTCATCCGTGGCTCTTAACGTGGTCCATTATTCCACCGTTTATAGGGTTCGTTGTGCCAAACGCCGGACCCACTAACCGTCACCGACGTTCTATTATCACTCTCGGTCGTGCAGGATGGCTCTAACGTTCGATTCAAGCGGTTCCACGGAGTCGGGAACATACTATCCACCGTTGAATCCAGCTCCTGAGTGCTTTCCGGTCTAGTCTCCTTGTATATAAAGCGGAGGGGTATGGCCATCCTCACATCACCACCAAGTTTCTCAATCATGTCTAGTGTCCCCCCTTCTAGAGCACGCGCATACTGCCATGCTTCTGACCTTCCAACGGAATTCTGGGGCGCGCTGATGAAGAACGAGGCGGCTGCAAATATCATTCTCCCATTTGCGAAGAAGGCGTTGGACTTCCCTCGCGAAGAGGGCAGCGACCAGCTGTGGATCATCCTATATGATGAAACAAGCAACGACGTCGAGTTCGTGCTTTCTTGCACCAAGGGGCCACTCGGACACTACCCAATCTTTGTATTCACTCCCAAACCGTCCGCTCAGCTCGTCCTGGAGGAAAGGCTTGGAGAGAATATGACCACTTCTTTGTTACAGCTTGTCCTTTGTCTGCTGAGGGAGGTCCTTCCCAAAAGGGTATTTTCCGTGGTTTCCATTGCAATGGTGGCGGAGAAGTTTGCCACAATATTCGAAGAGCACGCGCACGGAATTCACGCTCTCGAGAAACCGTATTACGACGCCACCTTCACCTCCTGCACCAGCAAGACGCTCAACAAGCCCTCAGTTTCGTTTTCCTCTCTTCCAGAATCCGAGGACATCCTCATCGCTCTCCGTCGTGCGGACATTTCCCATTTAGAAGGGATCAAAGCCCTGTGCAAAGGATTTTCCTTCACTTCGGTGAGTTCTGCCTACATTGCGTGGTGTATGAATTATAATGTCTTTTGTGCCAATAGCCGCCTTATATACTTGATGACGAACGTGCGGAATTGGAGGCTAGGACGTTGATCACCAGTCAGCAGGTTTGGGTGCATATGATCAAGAAGGGGGACGAAGGGTGGGAGACTGCATGCCTTGTTGCCACAACCAGAGAGTCGGAAAATGTGACAGCAGTCACCAAGGTTTTCACAGCAGAGCACTGGAGGGGCCGTGGTTGTGCGGCACGGCTGCTACACCGTGTCTGTCAAGAGTGAGTGTCTGCGACTTGTGTGCTCTCCATTATTCTGATTCTCCGCTAGAATTCTCCACAAGAAGGAACGCGTCGTTCTTTATGTCGGGAACGGTGATTCGACGGAGTTGGCGGCTGCGCGCAGAGTTTACCACAAGGTCGGCTTCCAAGGCCTCGATTCACAGCAAGAACAGACAGTGGAGAACTCGGAAAGATGGGTTGAGATTGGCTTCGAGGGAACCACTTTGGGTTATTGGTGATCTCTCTTCTCCAGACTCCTAGTCAACGCTTCTCTCCAGCTTGCAAGTAGGAACAATTTTTACATCTAGACCTTTTGTTCGGACCATCTGCCTTCCTGTACATACCTCGTGTAGCCTTACCTTCCCCGACAGCTGAATGAGGGGTTGTATTCATAGTACTTGTACATGTACACCAGAGTTGACCTCATACCCAAACCATAGATTACTAGATGTCAACACGTCGTGCCTTCCTTAATCCATCTCTCTCCGACAGCATTATCTTCAGGGTAAGCAGAAAGGAGCTCAGGACTTAGAAGCAACCTGGCTCGTTCGTTCACTTGAACGAGTCCTTCAAAATATCGACCTGCTTCAGGCGCATTCTCAAATAACTGACGATATCCATAAGGTTTTAGCGTGGTTGGTTTGATGTTTTCTTCTGCCACATCTAAGCTCATATGTCAATACCGATTCCATGGAGCGTCGACAGAACTCACATCGGACGGACCCGCTTTGAGTGAAGATGTGATAGAAAGGCTGATGTCGCCCGCCAGGAAGTGAATCGACGTTCATCGACGTTATCCACCCTTCGGAAGCCATGCAGGACGACTGCAAGAACATCGGTCCGACATCCACTAGCGTGGAAAGGGAGAAACCCACCTCCCATCCGTAAATATATCCTATATATTCATACTTGGCATGTTTGAAAACCATCCCCACGAAGTGTTTAATGGGGACTGACAGCTTGGAACGCAACGTCACGGAAGCTGCGGCCTCGTCCTCGTCTTCATGCGCTGCTTTGCAACTGGCCAGGAGCTGGTTTTGGATGGGTGGGCGAAGACCTGGCGCTAAAGCGTCGGTCAATACGGAGAGGATATCTAACGGAAAGCGGCCAATGTGTTTCATGATGTTCAAAAGGTATCTCCTGTCGTTCATGAAAATCAAATTCACGGTGAGCCCGACATAGAATGCGGTATGAAGATCCCCTTCCGAAATACTTTCCGTTGGTGGAAGGAACGAGAATGAGGCAAGTATGTTCCTCGATGTACGGACAACCATGGAAGTTGTGCTAGCTGGCCGGACGTAGCGCATGACGGGCAAAGGGGCAGCGCTTGCGTCCGTGAGTAAACGAGGAATGTCCTCCTGAATTGATAGTATGGCCTTGCTGCGGGATCCAAAGACATCCACGATGATATCGGATACTGTGGGTTCGGGGGAGGAGACGATAGCCAAGACTCTTGCAGGAAAATCGACGGGGGCAGCCCTTATTCCCAGGCGGCGAGCAAGGCATACGAAAATGTATACCAATGAGATAGGGATCGTGTCTTTGTGCGTGGTGAGGAACCAATGGGGAAATCGCGTATTGAAGGTGTTGAATCGAGAGTCTGCGATACTCGCGTGATTAGGGCACAACGCTCGAGCCAGTTCGTAGCTCACGTTCTGCGGCTCTGAATCCACGTTCCCAAAGGAAGTCGCATATTGATGAGGATATACGACATAGTGTACTTTCACTGTGATTAAATTCGACTGGAATAGTCGGGAGGTTTTTATCTGCCAGGTACGACCGACAGAAGCCACTAAGAGTGTCGAGCAGAGAAGTGATCTGCACGGACATGTAATGAGTTTTGGGAAAGGATACAGTGTGTCCATTACTTACCTCCATCGGAGGGTGAGCAAAATATGACGAAAGACAAGCGATCGCTGTTTCTAGTGTGTCCGCATCGTCATCTTCCTTATTCCTTATTCCACACCATGTCCGCACTGCATGACTACGTGCTATGGTGCCCAGCAAACATCGTGCCCAGAAGCGGCGTGGAATAGCGTGACGAGGGACCTCGCCTTCATCGCTGTCATAGACACCACGGAAAGGTTCGGGGATAGGACATTGAGCTTGCGTGGCCAGCGCATTCCAGACGTCATATGAAAGCGTGGATGTTACCTCTCTCGCTCTCTCCAATCGACCATCACGTTCCATGATAATGTCATCCAGGATCTTGATGGCCTGTCGGTCGAGACGGACGCGCTCCATATAAAGCACCTTCCAGTCATAGCCTAACGCCTGTTTTCGCGAAAGCTCGCTCGCAGGGAGGCTGACCGTGTATCGTGCGCGATAATGTGGTTCCCAGAGCGTAGCAATAGATGCCGCACTCCGGAGAATGGAATTCGCATGGAGACACGCAGCCAACGTCCTTGGCCCTTCATCTGAATGAGCTGATATGGGAAGTTGCCTGAGAATCTGTACATAGACGTCGAAGGGTAGTTCTTTTAGCGCCATGGTTGAACACGAGAGGTCTGAGTGGAGGTATTATTACTGCCAGAACTAGCAGTGGACGATCACACCACCTGCCAGTGCAAGTGTGAAATTGATGTGATGATGATGATCAAGATTGATTGATTCATACATCTATTCAAAGTTCCTTGGTCTTGTGCTAATAATAGTCGTGCCAGGGTATCATCCTAAGCTCAACTACACAAACGGTACCTCTGCAAACACTTGCCAGGGGGAACGAGAAGACTCTAAGTGGGGCTGGAAACATTTTAACAAGCAAAATGTTGACCGACGCCAAACTACGTGGAGATCCAAGGCCGACTGGAAATCCATCAGTCGTTCACCTCTCGGTGCTCGTTTCCGACAGAAAACCCATGATATCCGATACCTCATAATCATCCAAAATGCTAACTCTCTACCATCACAGGATATCTAGGTAGTCTACCGTATGTGAGTTCTCGTGTCCTTCAAAGCAAGGAGCGACGCACACTGTGAGATCGGTAGCATATCACGTCGATAGTCGCATCGAGGAATTACTTCGCTCGTAGACTGTATACTTTTGCGGTGAATGGATCTTTGCTTTACGTGGACGAATGGACACACCTGACATCGGCACTACTTAGAACATCTGGTCAATGGGGATAGCACTTCGCGTGTTGACCATATTGAGAAGAGCTGAATTCACAGGCATTGGAACACCGTATTGTTTCCCAAGACGAACAAGGTACCCATTCAGGAAGGATATCTCAGTTGCTCTACCCTTCCTTATATCGGATAGTGTCGACGAGATGTTTCCTCTTGTCAGTTGGGCGACTCGTTGTACTTCTTGTACGAGCACGTCAGCTTGGAGATCGTGTGGCATCCGGCCCAAAGGGGCTTGGCTCCCCTCTACATCTGGAGCAAGCGAGCCGAGAAAAGCCTGTGTGTCAGCTTCCAGCTGCGCCTGGAAGGCAGTAGCAGCTTCTGTGCAAATATCCTGTAGCATTCGTTTGGATGCCTCATCTTTAAACAAAGCACCATTTCGGCAGCCAAGAATTGCTGTGAGGGGGTTCACTACGGCATTCACGACTAGCTTTTTACGCATTGCAAGCTGTACGTCTGACATTCGCCTCCATGTGCAGCCCAGCCCATCAAGCGAGCTAAGGACAGCTACTGTGTCCCGCAAGGTGGAATATTGGGCATAAGATGTTTCACCTCGACGCGCTATATCGTCGAGACTGAGTTCTCGTTCGTGCCGCGGCTTGCACTCTTCTGACAGCGATGCCTCGAAGTCCCGTCCACGACTATCTGGAATGATACCGAACTCGATGTCGCCGACGCCTGCGTGTACGACGTGTGATGGTGACTTGAACCATGCACCATGGGTATTCGAAGCCAGGATAAAGTGAGGTCTGCTTTCGGGGTTGCGAAAAAGCTTTTGCACGAGGTCTTCATAGATACCCATCCCATTCTGGAGAAGCACGATCGTGCTTCTCGGTGTTAGACGGGGAAGCATCCGAGAAATGGCGTTCGTGGTGTTCTGTGCTTTAGTCGTGACGAAAACTGCTTCGATGAGATCAGTCCTTGGGTGCTCGAGGGATGGTGAATAGCGTTTGGCCTCATCCCTGGAAAGGGTGGAGTCGAAAGGTATCCCGGCACCAGAGTAGTCCCCCTGTTCGAAAACTTCCATATCATACCCGTCGCTGGTTTGCACTATGCCCCGGTTCTCCACAGATATTGCGCCACCAAGGGAAGCCGCAGTTCGTGCTTGACTCACAGACTTGTGTATGAGGGTGATGGAATGTGCACGTGGGAGTGCTGCTCGGAGATGGTGGGCAAGGAGGGAGCCAATGGGTCCGATTCCTAGGATATAGAAGCGCATGTCAATGAGACCGATACCTGCGAGTCGAGTGTACACTGGCAATAAAAAGTTTATGGTGGAAGCTGGAGATGCAAGGCGACACGTACAGATTGTTCAACTGGATGGCTGGAAACTTTTTTTTTTTTTTTGGTTGTGACCACTTGCGCTCTACCGTAAGGGACCTTGGAAAGGAACTTCAACTTGTAGAACTCGAATGAAACTTGCACGGTCCGAGTGTCGGCTTGCTCTCAGCGCTGGTCTATATTCAGGTATGGCAAAGGTCATAAGGACGAATTTCCAGTAAGCGAGTCACACTGCGGCGCTGCTGGATCGAGTCGGGCCGTAACTGCTTCCCTTGATCATAGAAAAGGCATTTCTGTTCCTCCCATTCAACCCTTTCGACATCGATCACCAACATAATGACCACCATCGTGCTCAAGCGAACCGGACAAAAGGCATGTATCCTAGCACCTCTCTGATACGTCCATCTGATCGCAGATTGATATGTCACAGATGCCCTTGGTTGGGTACGTCTCCTTACCTTATGCCAAACCATTTCATTAAACTTTTCCTGCACTCATTCAAGGTTTGGTCTCTGGAAGGTAACTTCGCTCCGATGAACAGTTCGTCTCGTGCTCAACTCCCTAATATAGGTCACCAAATCTACTTGTGCAGATGTGAGTTTTCACCGATCTAAAGTCCTGCCACAGTGCCTGATGTTTATTCAAGACGGTTTATAATGCCATCAAGGCTGGTTACCGTCTTCTCGACGGTGCCTGCGACTACGGAAACGAAAAAGAGGCAGGGGAGGGTGTCCGCCGGGCGATCGCGGATGGTCTCGTGAAGCGTGAAGATATCTGTGAGTTACATGTCCTCGTGTATTGGATCAAGCTAACCGTACCTCTTTAGTCATCACTTCCAAGGCGAGCCCGGCCATAAAACTTGTTTGATTTACACACCTGGACTGATGGCGAGATAACAGCTCTGGAACACCTTCCATGCTCACGACCACGTAATGCGATTTTTCCCTTGGAATGACGCACCTGTTAATTAAAGCAATAGGTGAAACAAGTTGCCAAGAAACAACTTGGCCTTTGGGGTATTGACTATTTCGACCTCTTCCTGGTCCACTTCCCTATCTCCCTCAAGTACGTTGATCCTAGCCACCGTTACCCCCCTGAGTGGTTCGGTGACGATGGCAAAGTGCACCTCCGTGGGTGTTATCTTTTTCTTCTTCTTGCATTCGAATTCATAAAGTAACACAGAAAATACCCCCTTGTCGGAGACATGGGGAGCTATGGAGGAACTTGTCGACGAAAAATTGGCGAAGAACATTGGTCTGAGGTATGTAATTGGGTCACCAGAGGTTGCCGCATGTTTCACTGTGATCCAGTAACTGCCAGGGATCTCTCATCCTTGATGTGCTTCGATATGCCAAGTATGAGCCGCAGGTGCTCCAGGTCGAATTACACCCCTACTCGACTCAGGAAGGTCTTGTTGACCTCTGCAAGACCCTCGGAATCGCTGTAACAGCGTACTCCTCCTTTGGCCCTCAGAGCTATCTCGAGCTTGGAATGGCCAAGGACTCGACCTCTCTACTTCAGCACAACCTTACCGCAAACATCGCCGCGGCTCACAAGAAGAGTGTGTTGTTTTGTAATTCTACGTTGTACTAGTGATGATTCTCACGTCACATAGCAACTGCCCAGGTCTTGCTGCGATGGGCGACCCAGCGCGGTATCGCTGTCATTCCGAAGAGTAACGACCTCAACAGACTGGTTGCTAACATGCAGTGCAACAGCTTCGACCTTTCGGATGCTGAAATCGCTGCTATCAGCGCTTTGAATATCAACTACAGGGTGGGTACGCGTCTCTCGGTCCTGTATCGCACTGAGATATCCCTGCACAGCTCAACAACCCCGCGGAAATGGACCCTCGTTTAGCTATTTTCGCTTGAGGTATACGTGTTTGCATGTATGATATGGAGGTAGCAAGATTATTCTAGATCTTGTTGGATGTGGATCCGAGTTCGCAACTACTGCCGCAGTCGAGCCGCAGCAAGTCGGAGTTTGAAACGAGCGTTAGATCAGAGCGACTTATAATCGCCTTTCCTTCCTGACCCATTATCACAACCAGTATGGCGGTCCAGTTCAAGCTAACCAAGGCAAACGGTTTAACTCGCCGCATCACTTTCGTAACGCGGCCAACGTGGTCCCTTCTCTCCGCCAGAATCGCCAATCTGTACAATATTGCGATCGAGAGCGTTGGAGTATCCTACGTCGACTCTGACGGCGATGAAGTCACTCTTAGTTCCGACGATGAGCTCCAGGACTTCTACACGTCGGTCCTTGTCGCTGGCGACGGCGCCATCAAGCTCGCCGTCCATGACCTTAGCAGCCTTCGGGCCGCTACCACAGCTTCTCACTCGCTCCCTAGCCCTACGCCACAACAGTCCAACTTCCGGAACACGTTTGGTGGTCACGAAGTGTTACCCCTAGTTTTTGACGCAGAGGATGAGTGGCAGCGTCTGCCTGGCCCCTTAGGGAGTCTTTTCCTCTCTAGAGATGCCCCTGAAAGCCCTCATGCCTTTGTCGAGGTCCTGGAGAGTGACGTCAGCCTTTCCAAGTCCGAAGCAGTCGAGTCTGGAGGTGGAGACACTTCCCGCTCCGACCTCACTTTTACCCCAATCGCATTGCAGGGCAAGGACAAAGGCAAAGAACGTGCAGTCACTGTGGAAGATGATATCTCGTCCGCCGGCTCTGTCATCGGCAACGAGACACCAGCCAAGCCCCCTGTTCATATTTTCGACGTCAACTCCGAGGATGTATCCGGTTTCTCTCTTAGATCCACTGTCCAGCTTCCCCAGAGCGGTGCTGCTACTCCCGCTCAGGCGCAGAGCACCCCCGTGATCATTGGACAGCCTCTCACAGCTGATGTATCCACCTCCAGCGGAGAGCAGAAGATGGAAGATCTCGACGATGATCCACCCCTCCCATCCTTGGAATTACTTGACCCAGGTCGCGTCCCCCCTTCTCTTGCACATGATATTGCCACACTCTTGACTACCATTTCCACTGTTGTTGGGACTCATCCGGAGTTGTCCGAATGCCTCCGTAACATTGTCATCAACGCCAGAAACGGCACTTACTGGGCCACTCATCGCGACGCGATCTCGCGCGCTGCAGAGAATATCCACAGAACTGCCGTACAAGAGTCGGGTAGGAGTCTCGAGGAGCTTCGCCGTGTCACTGAGCAAGAGGCTGGTGCACGAGTTACGGAAGCGCTTGGCAGGGTTTTTCGCACAGTGGGCGAATTTGTTCAGGATGGCCAGAACACTGGTTCGCAGGCATCCAGAAATGGTGCTCAGATTCTTCCTGATGAAACAACATCCAACATACCAAGACCACCTTGTATGGTACCCACCACTCCTAGACTTCCTCACTTGCCTCCTCATCCACGCCGCCACCACTCATGGTTCAGTCAAACACCTTTCACCCCTCCGGGAGGTCCATTTTGGGGTGGGTTAGCACATCCCCCGCCGCCGCCGCCGCCTCCTCCTATCGTCCCTCGAGGCTGGCCCCGCCCTCCTCCTCCTCGCTTCTGGGGTCGTGATTCTGGACACCCAGAGTCTGCTGTCAATAACCATGATGCAAGGGCCGCCGCGTCAGAAGTTCTTGCAACAGCTGCTGAGGCTCGGGCACGCGCAGCCGCAGTCGCAGAGTGTGCCCACACCACTGCTGTGCAGCCGTCAACTCTAAAACCTACACCTGAAGAGCTTCGTGGTGAGCTCGAGAAAGCGAAAGCAGACTACAAGGCGCGCAAAGAAAGGTACCGTCAAGCGAAGGCCAACAGGAATATGGCAGAGCAGAGGCGCCATGACCAGGCGTCTACGACTGAGAGGTTGGTACAGCACAGCACCTCCTTTTCAATTCACTAACCCTTATTCAGTCACAGTATTTCCAGACAGACCTCCGATAACCCGACACAAGTTACATCGAATAACAGTGGGCCTATTGTCATCCCCACCGCGACTCCAGAACGCCAGGTTCCTGAGTCTACTGCAACTGCCTCGGAGGTTCAGATTGTCAGCAACGCGCGTGGTCCCTACCCACAGCTTGAGATGTTTAGCGTCCCTAGGCGTAGTCACACCACAGGTCACATGCACCGTGGACAAGTTAACGATAACAAGGAGAACCGTCCTTTCAACCGAATCATGAGGAAGTTGTCAGACGTACGTGTTGTCTGTCTGCGACTGCACTGTAATTGAAATTCGATGTTGCAGATGGGCTTTACAGAAGGTACTTACCCCAACTTGACTGGTAAGGTGATGGACCAACTGCTCGCGCATCCACCTGTCACCAAAGACGCCGAAGAAGATATCGTCACCAATTTGATTGAGGAGCTCATCCCCAGTGGTGGCACGCCCGCAGGTGGTGGAGGTATCCCAGGGGCTTGGCATTGAGGTGCACTATTTATATTGTTGTGAATGTTGCTGCTATCTGTACGATCCGATGGGATGTGCTACCTTGGCTGTTAGTAAAGCGAAATCATGTATTTTATAACAATTGAGAAATTCCGTTTAAATACCACGTGATTGTAACCCCTGAAAACAAAGTTGGTTCCACCATAGCCAGGCTGCGTCTCCAAGGACAATTCGTACTCGTGTTGTCATTGTCCACGGTGTAGCGAGAGTCCCAAGCATGCAACGAGTCCATCATGGAAAGTGTGGAATCCCATGTGACGCCGCATCTGTACATTATCCACCGACGTTGCGGTGCCAGCCCGTCTGCTTTGTTCGCAAAGATGGGGACAAAGCTCAATCAGCAGGTCGTGCTATGCTTATAAGCCCACCTGCACAAAGCAACAGTGATTTTTATCCTTGACATCGGACCTCAACAAAGCAGACCGCCTCCAGATCTACAATTCCGCTTGCGAACATCAGTGACGTATCTGCCATGGTGATTGCGAACCAGACATCAGCCTGGACGGAATGCATGTCAACTCCCTCTCCGCCGAACCTCCACACCGATTCAAGACACCCGCAACCGCACTTCCAAAGACAAGCTCTTCAGAAACGACCTTGTATTACCGCGTTGCGTTGAACTGAAATGTGAGGGAGATCGTGAGACTTCCATCTGTTTATCATATTCGACATAACCGTACCTCTGTCAAACACCTGTCGGATTTATTTACCCACATTGTTCGGGTGGCACAACTTTTACTTCATCTCTGCCTCGCATTCTAGGGTCACACTCACGATTTAGCTCCATGCCAAAAGACTCGGTGGGGGGGAGATCATCATGATTCAGGATTTAGTACACACTGGGTCAAGACACTTTCCCCCGCGTCGTAAACCCTCTAGGGTACGTGAGCCTGCTTGGTCAGTATCCGGCCCGCAATACGCACCCTTTGCTAGAGTCGACAAACGCACTGGACAATGCACATTTTCGCGGCTTTCCGGACCGCTTTCACAAGCTTTCTTTTCGGGCATCTACCCTCACCATTCGGTCCGTTTTAGATCTGCTCCGGCCCTCGTGCATTGTCGTCTTCCAAGCTCTTGCATTTTCGGATCTGCTCTTTCCACGCCGACCGTCGTCGATTTAGCAGCCACGGATTTCCCCGTTCTGTGTCCTGTCGCTATGCTCGCTTTTATCCGCTCGACTGAACGCGATCCTCCGGACAGTAGCTGGTCAGAGTCGACCTACCTGCTTTGATATGGTCACGAAGTCGCGCTCCGGCGGTGGTCCATGTGGCACACATAGCTGAGAGAAACCAAGGGCCTGTCAGATTCGTTTTCCGAGAACATAAGGATGGAAGCTGGTGACTCTGCAAGACAATTTGGGGAACCTGGACGGCAAACCCGGGCGTACGACGGAGCTTTGTGCACTTGCTGGTGGGGCACACGGTGAGGCAAGTGCTGTATTGCTCGCTTTGATAGCTGAAGGAGAAAAAGTGTGGGTTTCCCAGCCAACAAATAAAGGATATGGAATTACAGCGCCCACAAGGACAAACAAGCACGCTTTGGCGGTGTGAGTGTGCCACACAAGTATCGATCACAAATGATCACAAGAGTACAAGCTGTCTTTGTGGACTCTCTCTATAAAGCTCCCCAGCCCACCCTTCTCGCAACTCATCTCCATCCACCCACTTTCTCAGAGGTGTGTCTCCCCATGTTCCCCCCGTACCGTCCCTCTCCACCCTTTCCTAATCACCGCACAGCGCTAGCACATCATGTCCACCAACCCAACACCTCCACAACCCCCTGCCCCCGTTCCTCAGCAACCCCATGTACCACTTTCCCCAACTCCCGGATCGAAGGCTTACGTGAATCTTCAGCACCAAATCATGAAAAATACCCTCGCAGCCTTATCTGAACCCACTCCCGGCACGAACCCGGAGTCGCACCCGAGGATGAAAGAGACCCTCGAAAGATGGTCGCAGGGGATAGCGTACGGTCAGGCTCAAATTGCAACACTGGGTCCTCGAGTCGACTTTGAACTCCTCCGGAGAACCCTCCAATTCCAGTTCAACCGAACGCTCATATACTGGCGCAAGTTCCGTTTCATGGGTCTACCACCAGAAATCATTTCCAATATATTTCACCTCGTCGTGTGGTCCGCAAGCCATCCCTCAGACGGCGTAAAGCAGCGCTTACGTCTCACGTGGGTTTGCAAAACTTGGCGTCGCTTGATGATCGAGGACCCAATGATCTGGAATGCCATCTGGTTCCACGATGCTCCTCCCTATGAGAGATCATGGGAGTGGTTCAAACGAGCGGGGTCCGCTCGCTTGGACATTCGAATCAACGAAGTTGATCCTAAATTCACCGGCACGCAAGACTCTCCAAAGTTCACCGATTCACAGATGTCAGACATGATCGACAAACTCTTCACTAAACTCTCTCAGATCCGTATGCTCGTTATCATCGTCGACACCTGGCCTCCCGCGCTCATCGTCCTTCAGCAACTGCAAACCGCCGGAAATGCAGGGATACCCATTAACATCGAGCGCCTCGAGATTCACCGTTCTGGCATGCCTTATGTTTGGATCGGGCCTGGGTTTGATACTCGAGGCCATCGTGACCCTGCCGTTTTGTTTGGTGGCCAGACCCGCCACCTACAGTACCTTTGCTTATCGGGCATTCATATCGACTTCAACGACACGCCGCTGTCTAATCTGACCACGCTCGACCTTCGGCATATTGCAATGCACTCGTCTCCTACACTCATACGCTTCAGGGAAATTCTTCAGAACTCTCCCAAGCTGGACAAACTCACTCTGGATGGGTGTGGTCCTCAGCCAGAAGAGAAGTGGTTTGACCACGGCCCCGTCGAGCTCCCAAATCTAAAGACCTTTACCCTCGGGTCTTTCAACCTCTCGTTCGCGTGCTTCATCGTCGCACAAGTCAATGCCCCTCGCGTTCGTGACTTGACCCTAATGACTATGACTGGAAGTGACTATACACCTTTGATCGCAATGTTGACGCGGCAATTCATGCAAGTGCGGATCTTGACGCTGTACAACGTCCAACTGGAGATGAACCCTGTGGGAAAGCGGACGTTTGTCAGGTGGCTGGACACGATGCCCGAGATCGGGTATGCGCGACTAGCTCGGATAAAACCAGAGGTCCTCAATATGTTTGCGGAGAACCCCACGAAATATCGCATGCCCTCTGAAGGCAGGTCGGCAGCATCAGAGGCGGTTACCCCTACACGCCGCGCTCTTTGTCCGAAATTTCAATGTATGGAGGTCCAAGCCCTGCAAGCCCCGACGATTGCAGAGTTCTGCCGCTTGAGGAAGGCTGTAGGGGTACCGATGAAGAAGGTGTACTTGAACACTCCCTGGGCGGAGAGTCTAACGCACGAACATCTCAAGTTGTTACAGCAGGAGACGACACTCTATATTGCCCCTGTGGGGACGAACACGGAGGAGGAGAACAGGTTACTATCGGAAGGATGGGACGCATGACGGAAATGATGTGACGGGTATATCTAGTTCAGAAAGGACATAATCTGCGCGCATCTAGCATCTACTGTACAAGCACTTATAAACTCTTCTACTGTACACGTGACCAAGTCTGGGAGTCACATGATCGCGACGCGAATGTTTGCGCGGTTGTTTGTTAGTGATCGAGGTGGGTCCATATGTTTTTTCGAACAAGACATAATAATGATTAGCCCTCCCTCCCCTGATCACTCTCCCTCATATGTCCCATATCTCAGGCGACGCAACACCCCTGCGCAGCTACATGCCCTCCACCAATTGTTCGACGCGACTCCACACCCTGCCCGCGCGCAACGCCAAGCGCTCGCCAACGAAATCGGCATGTACGTCCCTCCACCCCCTCCTCCGCGCTTACCTGACCCACCCCGATGCCCTAGGGAGCTCAAGTCTGTCACCAACTGGTTTCAGAACAGACGTCAAACCTCTAGGAAAAAATCACTCTCTTTGAACGAAAACAATCCCCCTGCGCGTCATCAGCATCGGCGTTCGAAAACACCGCTCGATCGTTCTAAAATTTCGCTCGATCGTATCGCTGCCCTCTCCGAGCGCCCAAGATTGACTTTGCAATTAAACTCGCCGCGTTTGCCACTCACTCCACGCAAGAATAACGCCCAACAGAAAAATCCATCCAGCCCCTCGGAACTCTGGACGCACATGCTATCATCCCCAACCATTCCTTGGTCTGACCCTGACCCTGAAGAGGCCCGCTTCGCGGCTCTATCGTCACGAACGAAGACACTTTGCCCCTTGGAGTGGGCCTGCCTCAAAGCGAGGCATAAAAAGTGGGTCGATGAAGATGCGTACGGGTTGTCTATGCATCCTGTTGATGAAGACGGAGCGGAGCCAGAAGTAATCAATCTCGAGTCCGAAGCCTCTGTTCCTCCGCAAAGCGATGCCTCGAGCCTAAACAGGAAGAACGCCCTGTTCTCTCGCCTAAATGTGACGCCGCAGTCTGAAGACGTGGAGGCGGCCATCACGCTTCTGGGCTTCAAAACGTGCTCGTGATTACCTTCAGTTTTATCGCTAAAGGACCACAATGTCGGTAACTGTTGTTGTATTCGTCCTAATTATTCGTCTTTATTCGGTTACAAGTTTCATACCCACCTGTTGTTTGTTGTCCCAACCCTTGGCATAGTACGATTTTTCAGTTGCATGAGAAAACATATATATTTTTTATTCGTTTTTCCTGCCCGCCATTCGGTGACTTTTGCTCACGTGAAGACACTGTTAGCCGCGCGTCACGGTCGAGGTTTTCTGAACCCCTGAGTGTACTCGTCCGACCAGGTCGAGAGAGATCCCACAGCCTATCCCACCCTCCTTCAAGAACACATATCAGATGCGTACCGCACCAAGAAGCACCCGTCGCACCACCGCTCCCCAACCTTTGGTTAACAAGGAGAACCGAACAAATCACGGCCCGTCCCAGCGAGAAAGTGCCACCACAATGTCAAGCAGAAAGGCTCGACACCGCTTGTCAACCACAGAGCTCGCCCGACTCGAGGACGTGTTTAGGCAAAAAACACATCCGTCCCGCCAGCAAAAGAAAGATCTCGCGACCGAGTTGGGAATGTAAGTCACCCCGCGCTCGTTGGAGAGCGCTTCTCATCTCTCGAACGCACATATACGACGCCCGACCCCGAACGCCGATCGCTTATAGGGATTACAAGACGGTCACGATCTGGTTCCAGAATAAACGACAGACGTCGAAACGAGGTCAGCCGTCTATCGAAGGTTTGGATAGGAGCTCGAGACGAACGAGGGCGGACTCTTGTCTACGCAGCGTGTCCTCTCCGTCGCACAATGCCACACTGGACGCGTTGGGGGTCGATCCGACGGCGAATTCCTCGGGGAGCAAGGGTCCGGGGGATGGACTGAACACGATCGCATTCAAAGCGATCGTCAAGATCAAGCCTCTGCTCGACTCCCTGAACCCGTTGACGTCAAGACCAAGAGAACATCACGAGTCCACGGAAGTCAAGGACGAGGCGCCGAATGTCAAGGATATCGACCAACACCAGCCCCGGACTTTGTCGGAAAACTCGATCGCTTCGGCCGAGTACAACAGACACGATCAGGGAGCCGAGCAGGAACAGGCCAAGGAAAAACCCGTCAAGTGGAAGAGAATACGAACGCTTGAATGGGCCTGCGAACGCCAAGCTAAGCGCCGAAAGTTGTCCAGGGAAGGGTACGTTAGACTCGAATCCGAAGAGGTTCAAGATGGTGATCCCAACAACACACGCATGAATTCGGCATTATCGTTACTTTCCCTCGCATCTTCGACGCAAGTAGGAACCCCAAAGGACGTGATGAGGGGTGTATCACTGCTCCTCAGCTTCAAGCATTCCTGGCGCAGAAAGTAGCGGGTTCGATTTGAGACTACATCTAGACGACGAACCATTTTCTACATACCATCTTCATTCGAGCTCAAGTGGAAAGGACTAGGCTACATTTGCGGCAAGACATGCCTCTGGAGTATTGCATTGGGACAAGGTGCTAGCGGAAGATGCAGCAGTGTAAATATATGAAATGCTCGACAATATTATCGTCTCTACCCCCTTTTACGTGCCTGTGATTGAAAGCATTATCAATCAAGGGACGGCCTACTGCGTTTTCTACCAGTTTTGGTGGTCACCAAAGGTGCAGAATGGTCTGGTGAGAGGGGTTGGATATTGGAGCGGACGGAATTTTTAGTGGGAGCACGCGAGATGGGCCGCGTATGCTTTTCTGGTGACCCATTGACTGCCTTTGGTGGGGCAACAGTTTTGTTAGATCGGTAGGCGTAGTCTGGGGCAGCTGTGATAGGAATGAGAGATGCAGCATCTAACAGCATCGGTTAGACATACCTGCCATCTCTTTGAACAGTGGGACGAACACCCCGAGAACTGCTTCGTTAGACACCACTGACGCGTTGACAGGGTCGGTCTCTTGAGTAGTATCAACTGGCATATCGTCCTCTGCTTCGGCATCCCCATCCTCCGCCTGTGCAGCAGGAGTCTCATCATCCGTGGTTCGCAGTCTCAAAAAGGAATCAATCAGAGGCTCGAAGAACGTTTCTATAGGCGGCATAAGATGCGAAGGTGCATCGAAGAAGTTCGTGGTGTCACTACTTCTCCAAGGTATTACAACACCACTGTCCGACCCCAGATCCGTCGCTGCTTCCCGGGTCTGTTCATTTGAATTCGACAGACCCGTGATTGCAGGAACACCGAACATTTCTTCGAATAACGATCTTCGTGGTGCGGCAGGGTGTTTTTGAAGCGCCATGGCAGACGCTCCAGGGTCTTCCGGCAAAATGAAGTTATCGCCCATGACTACGACGCCATATTTGTGCGTCAGAGCTACTAGGGAGAAATCGCTGGAAAGTGGGAGTGATGGTTGGTAAAAGAAGGTGATATTGAGAATACCGAATGGGAGGGTGTATTCCATTAGCGGTGTGGGAGAGGTGGCACGAAACAGTGTGACTAAAGACGATGTTGAGTCTAGGAGGGTGGAATGGATCGTGATGAAGGTATCATGATGGGGATGCGACATAAGTATGCTGTAACGATGTCGATTTTTTAGGTGCCAGGTTACTAGGACAAATATCGGTCAACATCTTGCAGTTGTGATTTTGGAAGAGAGATAGCACCTGACTGAGTAAGAACGTCCCAAACAACCAAGTCTACCCCTCCAATGACAGCCAAGTACTGCCCACTCCTGCCGATAAAATGGGCTTCGGAAGGTTGACGGCACTCTTGGATAACGAATGACTGCTGAACAGCATTGGTATTAGGATCGTAGAGTACGACGGAGCTGCCAATGGGAACAGCCAAGAGAGATCCATCGCGCGACCACGACGTGTGTCTAGGGATACCTGACCTGTGACTAAAACTTGATCTTGATGTCCACGAAACTGCAGGTTGTGTATCAAGGTCGACTTTGTAGTCCTAGCGACCCGATGAGAGAGCTCACCTTCTTCACTTCCCTTCTTGTTCCTGGTCCTTCGTATTCGCCACGCCTTCACATTTCCATCTTCCCCAGTGGTCACAACCTGCACGTCCTCCACACCTGGACGAAACGACAAAGAAGTAACCTTTGCCAATCCATGCGGTCGATCAATTCTTGTATTCAATATCCAAAATGTCGTCTTTTTATCCCAACACCAGAGTTTGAGGTATATTTCGCCACGGAAAGGTTCGTCACCTTCACGCCTGTCGATCGTCGCCATCCATTCACCGCTGCAAGAAATGACGGCTCGTTCAACACGGGCAGGTTCGAGAACTTTCTCCTCGCGTCTGGAAACACGATTTGAAGGCGAAATTTCGAGTTCGGCAACGAGGGTAAATGTGGAGGGAGAGTAGGTTTGAAGAGAGGAAGGGTGAGAAGAGGGAAGGATAAGGGTTTCCGAGGGCTGATGGAAGGCGAGGGGTGTAGCGGATGAGGACGGCCAGGAATTCGATACAAAGGGATCTGTGGTATTGTAAGACGTCAAATCTTGAGCAGATAATATGTAGACGTACCTAATCTTATTCGTGCGAAAATGCGTGAAAGCTTGAGCGTGGACGAACTTACAAATGCATACGTAGCATCCGCGAGTCCCAAAAGATATTCTTCCTCCGCCGCTCTCAGCGGGGAGACCACAATGTTTTTTATCGGAGAACCAACTCGAGGAACGAATTCTCGTTTACCGGAATGTAGTTGCCATATGACAAGGACGGACTCTTCACCACCGCTCAGCAGATATGCGCCATTGGTGGTAAAGGCGACAGAAGAGACCGAGTGAGCGTGCCAATGAAGCGTCGACGTCTGAGATTTCTTTTCTACACCCACCACCTTGACGAGTTTGGGATCTAGACAATACCATAGTCGTACGACACCTTTGGCATCACCAGTTGCAAAGTAATCTTCGAACGGGTGCACAGCAAGACAGGTGAGGAGCTCCGGGGATACAAATTTGGTGAACCCTGACTTGAGATTTGAGATTTGCGCAACGTATGCTTTGTGGCCGGCGATGACGATCAATCGTTCACCACTGGCAGAGATCGCGAGGCCAGCGGTCGCTCTCGTTTTCCCGATTGGTACGACTTGGGACGGCTTCTGCTCGGGGCTACTCGTACCTTGTGTCTTGAGAGAAACCCGGAGCACTATGCAGCTCTCATCCTGAGGAATGTCGGTGTGACCTGCCCGTGGGGGGTGTTGCGCTACAAAAGATGAATAACAGTCATTTGAAAGACCCTCAGCAAGACTCAGAAGAACTTTTACTGCTCTTCTTGTTCTTAACTGCGGCCACGAAAAGATGGTCCTTGATTTTCTCATGGGTGCACACGTGATGTATAGGCTGGTCAAGGGCAATTGTTCGCAAAAGCACGCCTTCCAGGAAGTCCCAAATCTTGATAGTTCCATCCAGCGATGCAGTGATCAGCTGGAACGCGTTCTGAGGGCTCAGAACTGCGGAGGTGATGATGTCCGTGTGGCCATCATCCCGGGATCCGGGCAGCGTGGATATGATCTTTCCGGAAGTCGTCGAATGGATTTTGATAGCGGAGCCGACGATGGAGAAGAAGTATCTGGAGAAGGAGTCGAATACGGGTCGATATCGTACGGAAAGGAGACACACCTGCCGTCTCTGGTGAATATGGGAGGATGTGAGGTTGTGCTGGAATCAGTAAGTGGGGACCAACGCCATCGTCGGGGTGGTGGGTGTTCAGACTCGTTGGTCGTCGTCGCTGGTCCGTGCGCGATGTTGTCCGTTGCATGCTGTGATGTCGCTGCAGCAACAGCGCCGGACGGGCTCGCCTTTGACTTGCGTGTTGGCATATGGCCAAACGTTCCCCCGTCAACGAAAAATGCATCAGCCACTCATTCGGCATTCACCGGTCCAAATCAGGAAATGTTTTTTTTCTTCTTTTTTCTTTCTTCTTTTCTTGGTCCAAAAACATATATATCGATTGGCCACCTTCTCCATATGCAAGAACCGAATGCCTCGGTTCTTGCCTACAGAGAAGGGTTCCGTTCATCTTATCCATACGACAACAGCACAAGCAAGGAGAACACGTGGAAATACATAGAGAATAAAATGTATTGTTAGTCCAAAACCGTCCATCAAATCGCTTCACCGGGGAAGGTGTCATGTCATCAAGGTATGTCGTCCTGCAAAAGGACTCGCAGTGTGGTGGTGGTGTCCGGCGGGCAGCGGAAGAATGGATCCGATGGGGTCATGTCAACAGCTTTTGGAACCCACGAAAGAGCGGACGGAGCGACAGTATGTTTGTAGGTCATCTTCGCTTGCATATTGTCTCGCCTCGAGCATGGCATGATGTAACCGTTCCTCCTCCACGAGCTCAGCCTTCGACAGCGGTTCACGTGGAGGTACTGGCCATCCCAACTCAGCCAACGAACACCAGAGCGATACCCGCGCTTGCATATCTCTGCAAGCCTCTCTCAGCATCCACATGGTCGACAAGGGGAATCACAAACTCACCCCTTATACCGTTCAACTAGCACCTCAAACTTGGCCCTACTCTCCAACTCATTCAACTCAAGATCACTCTCCCATCCCAACTCCCTCAGTTCGTTGGGTCGATTTCTCATCCTGTCCACAAGTTCTTCCCACATCGATTCTTGACAAGCGAGCACACTCTGGTAGCTCCAGTAGAGTTGCATTGCAAGTGAGCGCTCGCTTAGCTTGTCAACCTCCTGCAATGGCATGAGGAAACGGGAGTTGGAGCCACTGCCCATGGTGCTTTCAGCAGACGACCAGTCGATAACATAGAGTGGTAACTTTGTGGTCTGCGCCGCTTTGGGAGAAATAGGGGGAGGATCACCAGAATTACTCGTCAGCTGTGTGTTCGCGTCCGAGGTGGAATAGCTCCGGTCGAACAGAGAGGACTTCTCTGTTGATTCGGAGTGGCTGGTTCGTCTTGAATCTGTCGAGGAGAAGGAAACGGAGCTAGGTCGGGGAGTAGGCATGTCAGATGAACCTGTTGGCTGGGTGCCTGCCTCAGGTTTATCTACGTCTCCGCTCATTAGTAATGCGTTGGGCGGTAGGGGTTGTGGAAGTGCAGGTAGAGGTGGGATCGGAGGCATACGGAAATGCAGGATGGGTGCAGAGATCACTTGTCGAAAATTGGACGTAAAGTGAATGGGAAGGATAGCTTGTGTCTGATTAATATACTAGTCACAGCAGAGGAAAGTAGATACCCACCAGTAGGTCGTAAATTGATAAACCGATTCTTAAATACACCATAATACAAACTTTCAAGCAGTGCATGGTCGTGCGGTAATGGTCTTGAGTCGACCGGGGACGGCGGTGGGGTCGCTCCTCGGTGGCCGTTAGGATGGTGGATCGACTGGGACCGTTTATTGCGTGCGCGGAGAGGCGCCGTGAACCAACTTGGAAGGGTAGGAAATATGATATCTGATTGGAGATAAATGTTGGACGTCACTAGGGACGAGGAACAGACATACCCTGCTCAAGCACCTCCACGACACCACCTGGACTCAAAACCCGGTTGACCTCCTATCGTTTGGCAAAATTCATGAGCATCCGTGATCTGTGGAATAGTACAGCGCAACTTACTTCGAGTAATACACCCCACTACAGATAGCACGCGGGCACAGAAATTTTCATATCAGAAGGTGCTCCATAACGCAAACATACGCGAGAGCACGACCCAACGGTGGGGGACACTCACCTTGTTCTCAGGGACGCCTCTGCCTAGACCTTGCATATGAACATGGTCGAACTCGTCGTCGTCAAAGGGCAATTTTGTCGTTAAACTGAGATATTGTGGTATGTCAAGCAACCTCCGACTGGTTTGATGCCCGGGCCGGAATGATGCTCACAAGTTACCGTGCATCCAATTTATACGGCTGGCGATCTCCGGTCTTAATAACGACAGGGGTACTTGCACATCAACAAGGTCGAATCCAACCTAAAGATAGCACATGAAAATGCACGGACACGGTCCTCGGATGATCATACGTACGAAGTGGCAATCTGGCCACTCTTTGGCAGCCTCGAGAACCCATGTGCCACCCTGGAAAGAAAGAATAGATATAAGCGTTCGCCGACACGAGGTGAAGAGAGGAGGGGAGGTCTAGAATGAAAGCATAAACATACACCACATCCTAGATCAAGTGAGCGTCTTGGTGGGCCGTCCGTGAAGGAGGCAAACGACACTGATTTTGACATGCACACGTGGAAGCTGAGGTCCATGCTCTCGCTGCAACGCCGGGGATGGAGAGGCATATGCTGAGCGAGTTGCTCGACAACGATGGTAGCAGGTTCACTCACAGCTCCAGAACCTGCCTGTCGTAGCTCAACGGATATGGGGCCTTTTCTGGGTCAAATGAATGGTGCCTATGACCATGCTTGTTCAAGAAATCTTTGTTCCGGGGCAGCACACGCCGACCACTCGAGGTGGGATCAGGTGGGCGTGGAAGAGCTGCGATGGGCATGAGGGGGATTGGGTGGAAGGGAAGAAACCCGAGACTCATTTAAGTTTCAAATGCCAAAGAAATGGGGGTGAAACTGCGTGGGACGTGCTGTCGAAGCGGAAGCGAGGAGGCGTGGAAAGAAGACTTGCTCCCGATACAAATCGTTCCTGGTTGCGAACAAGATATATTATATTAAATTATCGACTACTACTGTAAGTAACTGTACCATGTTGAAACAATCTCATCAAAGCTAATATCCCAAACTCGACCGAAACATCCCAACCATTAGCCCCCGCGATTTCAACAACCTCGCCCAAAAGTCTCCCAGCGTAAATCCGCCAAAGAACGGGAAATAACCCATGCCACCGTTCTGTCAGTCTCTGTGTTAGCGTGCCGTCGCAGCGTATCCACTGATATCTGCTCACCCTGCCATTCGTGATGAGGATCATCTCTGCGCTGCCCTGATACTTCACAAAGGCGTCACTCTTGCCCGCGAGCACATTCAGTACGTTTTGGACAACCACCTGAGCATGGGAGGCGACCTTGGCCGCCTGTTTCTGCTCGGGCCACTCGATGACATCGCCTGCCGCAAAGATGTGAGGGTGATCGACCAGTTGGAGGGTGGGTTTGATTTTGACGAAGCCAGACGCAGACAGCGAGGATGAGCCCAGGGAAGCAACAAACGCCGTGTTTGGAGAAGGACCACGAGCCGAGATCTATAGAGGCTCAGCTGGATGCAAAGCGGAAGACTCGGGGAATGCGTACAACGAGGTCAGCATCGGGTATCTCTGTTCCTTTGCGGGTGACAAGGCCAACGCTGCCTTCTTCAGGAAAAGAGTCAATATATTCGTTGAAAATCAACTCGACGCCACGGGCAAGGAGACGGGTCTCGAGACCCTGGCGGAGAGAAGCCGGGTAGGTACTGTTGAGAAGCTGGCTGTCGCCCTGAACGATGGTCACTTTCTGGTCCTGTGACACGAATTAGAAGACCAATGTGTGAGAGACAAGCGAGACATACGGGGTATTCGTCTTTGAGTTCACCGGCGAGTTCTATAGGCAAGATGTGAGCAAGGGAACAAAGGTGGATGAACACGGTCGACTGACCGATACCAACCGCACCACCACCCGCGATGACAACGTGCTTGGCATTGGCAAACTTGCTGCGCCAAGTGTGGATATGGGCCAATACATCACTTTCGTGCAGAGGAAAGTCGGTGGGCCCTTTCCACTTGGACCCCGAGGCAATGACGAGGATCTCGTATGGGATGCGCTCGCCGCTCTCCAGCACGACTTGCCCGCCAGACTGGGGGTCCTTGGGCTCGATGGACTTGACTATGCCGACCCTGGTCTCGCCGTTGCCTTTCTTGTAGAGCCTGTCAAGGGGAACGAAGGCGGTCTGTTCGAGCTTGGCGGCTTCACTGACGACGAGACGCAGGGATGTTGGGAGGGGTATGGCATATGAACGGGGATTGATGAGGATGAGGTGGTACTTGGACGAGTCGAGCTTGGCGGAGAGGGCGGTGGCGAGGGCTATTCCGGCGTAGCCAGCGCCGACGACGACGACGGTTTTCTTGGAGGACATTCTAAAGCGTTCAAGGACGTCGACATGGCGAGGCTTTTTAACTGGGTCGGTGTCAGCGACTGTCAGCAGCTGACTGACGCTGACAGATAATTCCCATTGACAATTTGGCATCACTAACTTGACTTACTCATACTTATGGCGCCACTCTCGGGAAAACAACGAAAAGCCCAGCTCAAACTTAAACGCGCAGTGAAACGCGGTGATGCCCCTCTACCGTCAGAGCAGCCCCAAAAACGCAAGAAGCGAGCCCGCACAAACCCCCGCCAGACACCAGAGGCAAGGCTCGCGGCAGATCAGGCCGCGAGGAACGCTCGCAACCTCCAGAGCCAGTTTATCAAGCTCGACAAGAGCTTTCTCGCTGACACCAGAACATTGGCTGGGTCCATCCTGCTCAGGAGACCCATCTCGAGCGACGTCGCGGTGCTCAGCCATGAGTGGATCACACCCATCCCCCCAGCTGGGCCCTTGTTGGCTCAACTCGCCGTGCCAAACCGGCCCAAGTGGAGGTACCAGATGTCCAAGGATGAGCTCGACGCAAACGAACAAGCTTACTTCCGCACCTGGCTCGCCCCGCAGGATGCGATCGTCGAGCAATGGCAACGCACACTAAATGCCCCGCCATCTACTGATCAGACAATCCCCTCTGCTGATCTCGCGCGTGATCGCGTCGAGGATTCCGAGACTCGCCCAATGCCCCATCCACCCACTCACTTTGAGAGAAACATCGAGGTTTGGAGACAGTTGTAAGCTGATCCTCCCTGCTCATCTCTCAGAGACTGAGATACATGAACACGATACATCCCTCCATCGGACATGAAACAGCTGGCGCGTCACAGAAATATCACAGATCCTTCTCGTGTTGCTCGACTCCCGTTGTCCACCGCTGCATCTCCCTGTTTCACTCTCCGCACACCTCAACATTCCGAACGATTCCAATCCGCGCTCGAAACAGTCCAAAGCTCCGCGCATCATCATCATCCTAACCAAGGTGGATATTTCAGGTCCTACACGTACTACATCTTGGATATCTTTTCTCAACGCCAACTATCCCTGCGTACCAGTTGTCCCAGTCGAAGCGTATGCAGCGAAATCATCCTCCACAGTCGAGCAAGGACCCACTCGGTACGAACCACATCTACCAGGTTCTTTCAGGGAAAGACTTGTCCATACACTCATGGGTGTACATGAAGAGCTGCTCCAGCCTCCTCAGTGGGTGACGGCTCCACGAGCCGGGGAAAGCGAGGAAGAACGACTGCAGAGGATTGATCAGTGGAGACCCAGAGTCAAGAGGGTCATCAATTGGGATGACGTCCTTAAGGCGAAAGGGAAGCTAGTTGGGAAAGCTGTCGGTGGTGCGGCAGTGCCAAAGGGGCAAGATGTTAAACACGAAACCGATGAAACAGAGGTTGACGAAGGAAATGATGGCAACGTTTCAGACAGCGAAGAGGGGGAATTGGGCGACGCCCACGAATGGAAAGAACCCGAGTTTCTGACTGTTGGCGTTATAGGTATACGCTACCCCTCGTCTCACAGACGGCTACTCACTTGATTTGTACTTTCACAGGTCAGCCAAACGTAGGGAAATCATCTCTCTTGAATGCGATATTTGGAACGATACGAGTACGCGCATCGCGAACTCCTGGCAAGGTGTGTAATCGCACTGTCTGTCATTTATGCGTACACTCCTGATCGAACCACCTCTAGACAAAGCATTTTCAAACCCTCTTCTGGACCTCCGATGTCCGCCTTGTTGACTGCCCGGGACTCATTATGCCCTCATTCGTACCAATGGATATACAAGTATGTCTCTTTTTCTCCATTGCCAGTGACACCGTGTGCATATCCAAGAACAGGTCCTTTCAGGCGTTCTTCCTATCTCTCGGATCTCTGCTGTGCCCTTTTGCGTACACCAACTTGCTCGACTTCTCCCCCTGGAACAGATTTTGGAACTCACACATCCTTCATTGTCCACTTCACCTGTCTTTGCAGCGTCTGCGACTGATCCCACCGTAGCGGTCGCGTCGACGAGCGATCGTTGTTCAATCCATCAATCCAACAAGTCTACCTCGAAAGCGAAGTCTACCTCTAAACCTGCACCCACTGATGCAACTTTGAGCGAAGATAAGCGCACCTGGAGACCAGGGCAACGCCCGCTCGAACAGACCAAGGTTCAGTCCAGGACACCGAGATGGACAGCGAATGACATCTTGACCGCTTACGCTGAGAAGAAAGGATGGGTCACCGCCAAGGCTGGGAGACCGGACATACATCGAGCTGGGAACGCAAGTGGGTATTTACCAGTTGGAATCGTGTTGACAGTCTGATGTGTATTCGCACAGTATTGAGGTTGGTCGCGGAGGGAAAGATTCCGTGGGCGTTCTGGCCCCCTGGCAGTTCGGTTCCAGGTGATGATGGTATATGGCTCAAGGACGGGGTGCAGCAACACGCATGGGACGAGCTTGAGATTGACGAAGACAGAGACGAAGAAGAGGGTAGCGAGGAACAGGACAGTGAGATGGAAGAACCGTCGAGCGAAGAAGAGGAAACCGGGGCTAGGATCAGGGTTGGATCGGGCGAGTCGGAGGATGGGGACGAGGACGAGGACGAGGAGAAACCTGCTGTTCGTAGAGGGCATCTCGGAAGGTTTGGGGCGCTAAGGATCGATGATCAATGAGCCTGAATAGATAGACCAAAGTCAGGGGTTAATTAGCCAAACTTGTCCTTTGCTCCCTCCCCGTGCTGGATGTTGAACTCGTGGTTTGGTAGCGCGTCAAGCCGTCGCTCTCAGTCCCGACAAACACGTTCTAACCCCCCTTCAGATGTCTCCTCGGTCTCCCAGTCCACCGTTGGGCCCTCGCAAACACCAGGCAACTTGACCTCGGCGTCCGACGTACCACTTGACGAGGTCCATGCACATATCAACGACCCCAGTGTCTATGCACCCACTGCTCCTAGCCTGATTCACAGCGCAGAAAAGGAAGCAGGAACTCTGAAGACATCCGACGCATCAACCAGTCTGGACACTACGACATACCAGCGTGACAGCGTTCAGATCACCAAGCGGGACTCTGCGCTAGAACACCTCGAAGAAACCCTGTTCACGCCCCAGGACGCCATCATCGCGCAAGTCTTTGGCAAGTCTGTTCCGCCTGCGACCGATCCCGCCCATGCTACCCCACCACCGCCCCCGAACGCGCTGCAACCGTCTGTGTCGTTGATGACGTCCGACTCACTGCCTCCGCCTCCCTCGATGCAGACCGCTCCCTCGTCGAGCGCGCGGCCGGGTCCCACATTGACGATCTACGACCCTTTTTCGGGTGCCAAGCTCGGCGAGCATACGCCTATATCACCTTCCACGGCTACACCGGGAGAACTGTCTTCCGCTACTCCCCTCCCTACGGCAGACGACCGCAATCTATGGTCGAGTCTTGAGCGCATTTTGGAGCTCCAGGCTGAGATAGCTGCGATGCACGCAGACATGGAGGGTGTTGGTGGAAGGGGCTCGGGGAATACCCACCCGGGTGGAATTATGAGTGTGGGTGCGAATGAAGGCGGTACCGCTGGACCCAGGAAGAGATCGAGAAGGGGTCAAACCTTGCCGATCGGCGACGAGGAGCCTGAGGAACATGAACCAGAGGGTGGTGCTACAGGAGGAACTGTCTCCGAGATTTCCACCGACCACTCTGATGGCGAGGACGATGACGATGAAGACGAAGACGATATCCACGGGTATGGTAAGAGGAGGCGAGACGAAGAGTTTGCCAGACTCGCGGAGCAGTTTTCACAGCGCAAGGCGGCCATCGGTGGGGTTATGAACAAGGTTCGTACATCCCGAATTCATCGCCCAATCTTGCTTCCTGACGATGACCTTTCCATCCGACCAAACAGCTCGACGACCTCTCGACGGCTCTGAAGACATTCCATGCACTCCCTCCACCGCTCTTCGACCTTGCGATATCCCCGTCCCGCACGGACACTATGTCGCCTGCGCCATCAGATATTTCAGCACCATCTTCTCACCCTCCGCTCCATGTCTATCCTGGCCGGCCATTGTCTCCGTTTTCGTCCATCTCTCCATCTCAAGCTGCGATCTCGGTCACTCCTCTCTCCCCGCCTGTTCCGCCGATATCGACACTTGCGCCCCCGGTGTCATCGGAAGATCCGAGTGCCCCACGACTTGGACCTATAGTCGCCCCTGTCTTGCCCCGGACGGCTTTGCCGACGATCATACCGGGAACCCCACATGTGGAAAGTCCGGCTGATATGAACCTTGCGCAATCTGTCTTCCGAGGGGCACCTTGAGCGGGTGAATGCTAACGTCGCATGTTCGCAGTATCGGTTATTTTTGCCTCTGATTCTACTTTGCATATCCACCGCCAATCGCACATCGATTATGCACTGGATCATTATTGAAAAAAGTAAAATGGATACGTATCGTAATGCGCCCCCCCCATACTGGAGTAGTCAATAATCAAAGTAACACAGTTGGATAAATACATCACACAGATCTTGAAGCAGGTCAGTAAAATAAATAGATACTAAGACGCCAACAACAGGAGCCAGCCCAACCTGTGGCAAAGTCTCGCTCAAACTGACACACCCAAACTCTCCAGCGCAGCTTTCAACTCTTTGATCGCGTGCTGTGGATCTTCGTAGTCAAGCGCCGAAATTGCGAACCTACAATGCTTCTGTGCCTTTGCAATGACCTTGGGGGTGAGGTCTACTTCTCGTGGAGGTGGAGGTGGATTTGCAGGTACGTAGATGGGGTCAATCATGGGCTGCGGTACGATCGAAGATACGGGGGGCGGAGAGGGCATAATGGGCATGGGCGGTGATTGAGGCATCGAGAACGTTGGCACGGAGTGCGGGACGTATGGCGGTGGAGGGGGCATGACAAACGAAGGACCACCTGCTCTCTGGGATCCAAACGTTGCTGAGCCAGCCGTTGGTGCATAAGATGGGGTCCCAGTAGGTACGAACCCCGGCGGAAGATCAGAAAGTCTGGGAGGTGGTGAGGACAGGTTTTGGGCACGGAAAGGCGGGGACGCAGACACGTGTCTGGGAGGTGAGGTGTCGAGGGAGAACCGCACCCTGCCTCGACTCATGTTCGTGTTGAGAGCAGTGTCCTCGACGAGCTCGTCGTCGCTGCCTGCGCCTTCCATCTCTGTGCTGACCCACGCGGTCCTAAGGTTGCTGCTACCGGCCTGAGCTGTGGCTTGCGTCAAGGGGTCGACGACATGCTCGTGCCAGTTGTTCAAGCTATCAGAGTTGCCACTAGTGCTATTTACACCTTCGAGTCCTAGTGTTCTGACTAAATCAAGCCCAGGTGTGGCGGTAGTGCTCCAGCGCCCAGGACTGAGTGCTTCATTGTCATGTTCACCTGGACCTGGGAGGATGGGGAGACGGTTCGCGCGGTCGATGTCTGCAGGAGGGATGGTGGGTGGTGGAGATTGACGTTTCGGGGAGCGAGAGGCTGCGTTGGTGGGAGGAGATGGGTCCCGAGGAACGGGCTTTGGTGGCGTCGGGGGGTGCTGTTCCGACACAAATTGATCCGAGGAAGGAAGAGAAGATGTCATACCAGGGTCTAGTTGAGACCCTGCAGGTCCGGGAGTTGGGCGCCTGCCTTCGCGGAAGGCTTTGGCAATATCAGCTGCTTTCCATTTGGCGTATTTCAACTTGCTATCTGTCTGTAAGGCAGTTAATGAGTGTGGATACCGGTTTGGATATGGACGTACCGATTCGGAGACGTCGGTCTTTGGGAAAACTTGAAGGACTTCAAAGAAGTTGGAAGCCGCCAGGAACTTCTTCGCGGTAGACCTGTGGGAAGGCATGGATGAGATGTCGGGTCGCGGGAGGGAGAACGGGCAGATACTTTGAGGCGTTTCCAGCTCTGTCCTCGTCGTCTGCCATCTTGAACACCTTCAAGGCAAAGTTTTCGACGTAGGCCGCGCTAGCTGGCTCGATGTTGATGGCGTCATTTGGGCCGATCTCTTTCTTGAGGTGTTCGAGGGCATCAAGGAGGTTGAGGAGAAGATTGCGGGAGTTGGCGTCTTGGGCTTTGAGGGATATGCCAAGCTGCGCGGCATAGTAGGCACCTGCACGCGACGGTCAGGAGACGTCGGAGAGAGCGAGATGGGACATACACCAATATGCGACGACGGGCTCGCGTTCTACGAGCTCTTCGGTGCGCTGAAGAAACGGAGCGATAGATTTGAGACTGGTTGAGACTGGTGGTAATCCGAGCGACATTGTTACTGTATGAGATAAGTTGAGGGGTGTTTATATACTGACTCGGATCGCTGGAGCGGGGCGCGCGGTGGACACGAGGCAAGGCGCTGCCAGTGTGACTGCGTCATTCGCTCTACACAACTTCGAGGACTCCACAATTCTAGTACAGGATGGCCCGAGCCTCGTGTTGCCTTCGTGGTATGTCGAAACAAAATCCAATGATAATGCCTTTGTCTTTACAGGAAAACCGTTTACTTCTTGGTCTGGATCGAGACGAGTCCACGGATCTGTGGACTCAACAGTCTGCTTCTAAATGAACACCGTCGTGCGTTCGCAAGCCGTGCTTCTTGTTCTTGTCCCACAGCCTATCTACCAACGTACCATCGTCCTCGATCGTCCTCCAACGAGTGATCGTGATCAACCAATGGCTCCATTCGTAACAGCCAAGCGCGAAGATCTTGTATCCAGAATCAGACCTTCCATACTCCTCGCCCCGAACCTGTCCACAATCCCCTCTTCAACACTTGTCACATCCTCTACCGCTTCCTCTTTCATCTTACCGCCCACCGATCGTTCCGGAACCCCTGCCAACTCCGATGCCGCCGCATTCACAACCAATCAGTACTCCAGCTTCTCAGACATGGCCACGTCCAACTGGCTCCCATCCCTCCGCTCCATATCCTCCATGCGGGGTCTCCTTCTCGCCGAGATGGGCGACTCCATGGTAGAGCTCGACGTCTACGCACAACCCGGTGCTTCAGGGTACCGTGTCGGACATAGGATCGAGCAAGGATATCTCACGCCAGGTGGAAGCACAGTTCCGGTGATGGTCGGCGCGGCGTTCGAGATGGGCAAGGAAATCTGGCGGGAGGATACCCAGGATAAAGCTAGCCGAAAAGGTACCTGGAGGGGAAGGAGAGACACAACGAGAGGCAAGGGAAAAGTCGAAGGCGACATAAACCTCACTCCCCATAGCGTGGGCTTGTCTACGAGCGACACCTTGTTGCAGATCTCTGCCCCTCCCCATAAGAGCACATCTGAACTGCGCATCCTCCTCGGCAACTCCGCTTTCCGGCTCAAGCGCAATGCGTCCGTCATCCCACCTACATCATTCCACAGAGTCGTTAGCACTGGGGCCCTCTCTACCGTCGAGAACGACGATATCTCCCTCGATGCTCTTGCTCTCGAAAAGGCGAAATCACGCGCCCGCGTTGAGATGGATATCGTACTCGAGAGCGAAACATGCGTCCAAGGCAGCGCACTCAAAGGCCATATCACAATTCACGTCCGCAAGAATGCCAACAAGAAGCAAAACACTCCGATTCTCCTATCCAAAGCAAAGGTTCGCGTCGTAGGGTACGAAGCGATCCCATATGGAAACACACGATGCACGTTCTATCAATGTACAGCCCTCTTGTCCCACGTCGCACCTGCTTGGGATTCCGTCTTAGCAAGCCCCCCCAACGAAGATGGCTGGGCGGAGGCGAAAGAGGGCGTCCACGTATTACCCTTCTCGCTGACTCTCCCTGAAGACGGAACCTGTGGGACTGCAAAGGGTACAATGAACATTCATTCGGGCGTGGCGCTCAGATATTTCGCGATGGCTTCACTCAGGCTTAAAGACCCAGGGACCTCGGCGGAATCCGTTGCGCATTTTTATCGGTCGTGCGAGATCTGGCCTCGCCTGTTGTTCACTGCGAAGCTTTCGCCTGCGCCGCGTCCATTGGTGAGCGAAGCTGCAAAGACCGTTTTCATGGGAGGAAGCGGAAAAGTAAGGCTGAGTGCGACGATGCACAGACTTTATTGGGTTGCTGGGCAACGGTGTACAATTCACCTGCAAGTCGTCAACGAGTCAAAGAAGACGGTGAAGGGAGCATCGATTACGCTTATAAGAACCACGACTGTGTTCAAGCCGCTCAGGGGACGAAAGGGAAATGCCGATACTGATCCGGATGCGTGCGAGACAATGACGATGAGAAAGGTAGTCGCCGCGAGTGTGCTTGTGATGGGCCAAAAGTGCACCGAGGGGCATGCGAGCGCAAAAGGCTGGTGGACGGGAGTAAGGCCTGGGGATACGGCAGATTTTGCGCATCACATCGTCCTACCGGTGAGTCTGTTTCCCATTGATCTGCATGGATCCTTCTGATTGACGAATGATAGCCTGATGCCTTGTCTGTGGCTCGTGTGAGGCTACTGGAGGTGGAATACACCCTCAACGTCAATGTTACCACAGGTAGCCTGTCCTCTGACGTCCAAGTCACCCTGCCGATCAGGATCATCAACTTCCTTTCCATTGATCCCCCTCCAGCATCCGCCATTTCACAATTGCACGGGCGGCTCCGCGCGAAGCCGCAGCTCGGGGCACGCAATGCGACATGGTATCACAAATCTCGATGCAATGACGAGGTTGGAGAGACCGTGCCTGGAATGAAGTACTCCAGCACTGATATGACGGTAGTGGCGCAAGAAGGCGAGATTGGGTCAAGTGTGACCCAAAAGTCAGTTGTCTCTCAGGCTGGAGTCTCCACAAGAAATGGAAGTTGGGACTCGTCATCCGTCTATCCCCCTTCCGAGTCGACGGGTACCATCACACAACGTCTGAACGTTACTGCATCTTTAGACGAAATCGATCGTGTTATCGGGACCGACTCGCGGATACACAGTTTCGTTACAGAAGCGGGGCAGCTGACGGGGTCGGGATCGATGGGCTCCCGGCTTGGTCCGCATGGCCCTCGTGGCCCACGTCTAGCGTCACTGCCGGAGGGGATTACTCCCCTGGATCCGCAGGAAGAGAGCACGCCACGCAAGCATCAGAGATCGAACACATTGCCAGACCGCACACAGGAGAGGGGCAAAATGAGCAAGGAAGCAGTCAGACCCTTTGTCGGGAGGCAGCCAGACATGACACGAGCGGCTTCGATGCTGGTGGCAAGGCCTGGTACGGATGAAGATTTGCAGAGGGGAATGAAGAGCAGGTCCAAGTCAGAGTTGCTGACCACTCTCGTTAGATGATGACTTTCTTATGGTACGAGGTCTTGGTGTGTTTCTGTGAAGCGAAAGCTGCGACCGATCACAGAATCATTGAAGCATGTTTCAAGAGTTCGGAGCATTCGAATCGCAACACATACTGCTATAAATTCAAAGTACAGGTGAACGAGCAGTAAAGAAAGCGTGACAGGTCCGACGCATTGATATGATGATGCAGTGGAGCTGCCTAGTACAATTCCAGACTCATGCCGTCGTGGATCTCGTAGTCTCCGAGAGTGATGTGATCCTTGTAGATTGTGTACCTTGGAGATGATGGGTTGAGAGGATGAGAGGATGGGAGGACCGATAGCTCACCATTTCTTCAACTGAATCTTCTTATAGTCCGTACCTGTTTGCGCAGCAATGAGTCGCTTGAGGTCGCCGACGGTATCATCGGGGCTGCACTTGACACGAACTGTGCGACGATCAGATAAACGGCGAGGAGGCAACGGATGATGATGGCAGACCTTTACGACCCAAACGGTCGTTTGCAATAACCTAGATAGAGCAGTGAGCGAGAGCGAGCGATGCCAGCTGCAAGGACGCACTTCAATCAATGCCATGTCAGAAGTACATGTGTGACATGTGACACTACAGCTGAGTCGCGTGTGACGGACGCGTGACAAACCCTAGCCTAGATAATAGCATGGCGCTCGCAACGCCAGTCAGAACGGGAACGGCGGCGGCGGCGACGACCGCGTATCGTCCATATCTTCAACCACAGACCGCACAACGACCAGGACCAAATGTCACAGACGACTACGAACGTGAGCGCCGTCCCGGACCGTCAGCGATGTGTTGACCACTGCTCTAGGATGGTACACCGAGCCCACGCCGAGTAATCGCATGGTACTCTCGCTGCGTTCCACAATCCATGCCGAAATCGGATGGGCACTCGACAGACTTCACAGGCTATGCACCAACGACCTATTCATCCTAAAGTCTCTCCCCGGTCTTACTGACGCGCTGCTTGAATGGCCCGAATGGTATGCCAGGGAAGGTTATCTCGAATCGGAAACGTATTCTTTCTTCTCCATGTCTCCGGATGCAGACAGAAAGCGCAGACATGCCATCGAATCCCTCTTCATCCTTCGTAACTCGGCGACAAACGAACCCAATGCGCTCGAGCTCGCCGACTGCCGGCGAACGCAACCTCTCATTTTCAACGCTCTCAACAACCTCGATCCAGAGTCCGATGCCAATACCGAGTTCATTCTGAACATCATCGAGCTTTTGCAGGCCATCTCTTCTCGTGTCACTCTCCCCCATCCAGGCTCTGTGGAGAACAGACCACTCCAGACCCTGCTCCAGATCGCAGGTCACTCGTCGAATCGTACCCTCATAATTTCGGCCCTCACGGTTCTCGGACAGCTGTTCATGTTCCCCTCGAATGTGTCGCGGCTTGAAGCCGGCTCGCCTGCCCTCGAAACTTCAATACGATACCTCCTGCTGTTCATGGACAAGCCTCTCGTCGAGGCCTCTTTGAGCTACTTGTATGCACACCTTTCGCATCCGCCAATGGCAAAGGCATTCCTCCTCCATCCATCCATGCCGAGTACCCTGAGGGTTCTCGTCAGCCTTCTACTCGTGGAGCAGGTGGAAGAGGAGGCCTCTGTTGATATCACGGGTCCAGTGCGCACGGTGTCTGCCAGCACGACCTTTGCTGCGCCAGATCATGATTTGACAAACGAAGAGTTGGAGCGGCTGCTGTCCATACCAGAGCCAACGCGGTGTTACGAATGGTATGTCCCCCCTGGCTTGTCTTTCGTACATTCTGCTCAATTCGCGTGCCAGGATGAAAACCATGTTCGTCGCAGAGCCAGACGGTGAACTCACGCAAGTCGACTTCTGGAACCTTTATAAAGACGCGTTTACACCACACGTCGAGCATTTCCCGGTTCTCGTGGCGTCAGATGTGATCAAGAACGTCAATGTCGTGTTTCCACAAGCCCAGGCTATGGTGCTGCCTGGTCCACCCCAGCGATTTGTTGTCCGTGGAGTTAGCCGGAGGAAGGAAACACAAGCAAGTCAACAATTTAAATGTCAGTGGGACAGATCCCAGTGCAGCGCAACTCCTTCTAGCATTGGTGAATTGTACGATCACCTACTTCAACATGTCAACGATCTCGAAGCAAGTCACCCGCCTTGTCTTTGGTCCATTTGTGCTGCTCCGCGAATGCCTAAATCGTATCTGAGACTCCATATCCTCACACACATGCCAAGCTCGCAGCCTCCCGCCAGACACGCATCGCAAGATGATAACATCACAGTCGCCGTAGAGGACACCTACCCACTGGTGAATCCGACTTTGCGTCCGCCACCACCGCCACGTTCTACATCAGTCAAGTTCCCTCGTCCGGTGGTTGATCCTCCATCCAGCTCTCTCACAGCGTTGCTCATAATCCGCATCCTCTTTCATACTTCGTTCGTTGCGACTGACCTAGCTCCCCGACCGGACGGCGAGCGGTTTGGGTTCCCTGGAGTGGTGGAAGAGGACGACGGAGAGGTCATGAGTGAGAACTATGTAGGTGAGGTGGAAGGGGAGAGGAAAGGTCGCAGGGCATTTGTGGGAGTTAGAAGGATGATGGAGGGTGTCAGGATGAAGGACGAAGCGCTTGCTAATTGGATTGCAGAGATGGTCGACGCAGGATTCGACGGATTGCTGCAGTAACGAATGGGGAGTCAGAGTGCTAGCATACAAGTCCACATCCTTTACTTCCCAGGCCCTCTGCGATGTGCAATCATGGAGTGTCCCATGATCCCATCATCATTGGACAGTAGTGCCCACCTTGTTGCCAACGTTGCCACGGCTTGGAAACCATAGAACTACTCCCTCTCAAACTTGAGGTTTAATTATGCCTTTGCTGATCCTATAGTACACAATTGACGAATCTTCGGAACAGATCGCTACAAAGAGGGTTTCTGGCGCGTCCGCGAGCTGGTTGTCTAGCGCATCGAATCCATCATGGATCCTGCGAGAGTCAAGGTTGAAGGTGAGCTACGCTGGAGGGGTGCTCGGACGTACCATGATGTGCTGAGGGATTCTGCAAGTCCGCAAGGTACAACAACACATGTTGACGCTGGCTCGCCCGCAGTCTGTCGCCATCGGAAGACGATAAGATGGGAAGGGGTTGCCCGATCAATTGTACGGACTAACTTTTCGCAAAGCAGATTGTACGCACGAGTGACGGCCGAAGCCCTTTGATCGCGCCGCGTCCACATTTTGGCAGTTCTAGTACTTGGATATCTGTCCATTTCTGTGCTGTGTGCATACAATGATGTCGTTTCGAGGTATCCCTTGGCTTGTGAAGGGAAAGACCTACCTAGCGTGACGTCGTTGAATGTCTGGAAGAGCGCGCCGGCAGACTTTGGATATTTTTCGATGAGCTCTGCGAGACAGGGATGCTGGGGATGATGGTAAGCGGGTCTGGGGTGCTCTTTGCGGTGATGTACTTACAGACGGGTGAGACTGCATCGTGGCTACGGGAATGCTTAGTACGGTGGCAGTGGAGATGGGCGGTATGTAACATTCGTCATCAAACACCGTCACGGTACGGCCATCGAACTTATCTCCCTCATGAATACCTCGCGGATATCATCGAAACCGAGCTCAAGATATTCTACAACCGTGAACAAGATCTTCCAGGCAAGCATCTCTGTAAACGAGTGATCAGTTCTAGCTCTGACTTGAATCCAGGGCCTCAGCCCAGCTCAGGTATTACCCAATGACACGGAACATCAGTTCTGGCGAGCCTTCTTCGCTCTCGATCTCGACCGCGACTTCCTGAGCAAGTTCCTCACTGCCATACCAAAAGATGACTGTCTACACGTACACAAGGTCTGACTCCACCCTGTCACCGTGACTGCAGCCATGTATGCTGATCAGCTATGGACGTCGTCCCGTTAGTAGTCGGTTCTGAACTCGCTGTTCATAACATGCGTCAGCTTTGCAGCTAGGAGCGAAGAGGATGAGGTCGTCCGACTGCGGGCGATTGAGACGCTATCAATCGTGCTGCGATGCGTACTGGCAAAGAACCTAGCGGGATGGGAGGTCATGGTGATTTTTGCCGGTGAAATAAACGAGAGCGACAAGGTGTTCATGGTGAATTGCGGCCAGTTGCATACGAGCGATTGAGACGTTGACGGGGGTGCTCTCGCAGGGGTTCGTCGAAATGATTGCTCAAATTCTTGGGGACGACAAGGCTCCCGGTGCGCTTGGATTTGACGTCTAGTTCGCACCGTGATACTGATAGCACACGGAAGCTGGCATACGGCACCAAGTCCTTCAACTGGCCATTGTATATACAGGCAGCATCAGCCAGCTGAGCCCCGGCGCATACCTCCTCCGCAAAGACCTCTTCCCTTCCTTAGTGAACGCACGTTGATGATTCTACTTGCCTATGGCGATTCACTGATTTTTGTTCCGCAGCTCGTCAAATCGCCCGAAACGGAACGTTATACGTTTGAAACGACCCTCTTGCTTTCCTTTCTCGCCAACTTTCATAGGTCTGATGCTGCAAAGCTCAATCTGTACCTTCAGCATATCCGGGACACTGGCGACATTGAATTGATGAAGAAGGTATGTTGGGCTGCGAATTTCGCTTGTGATGCCGCTGTCAGGTATGCACCGGGGCTGCTTCAAAGGCGGAACGGATATTGAAGTTACTCGCTACGGGCTTTTTTCAGGGCATACCAAGAGATCTTGGACGATTCGATACCAACGTTCGCGAAGACGGTGGGGACGTTGATCACGTCTTTGAGACCTGATCGTGCATTGTCCTCGCAACCTCTGGACCCACCGCGAGAATTGTTCAAAAATCAGTGAGCGTATTACTCCTTTGCGCCTGCCGACCTCTGACGGCGAACGCGACTTGCAGGCCCATTGAAGCTAGCGTCTCCCTTCTTCCGCTTTTTGAATTTCTCTTTTTCAATCCACTTTTCGCGCAAGTATTCACGGATACAACACAATCTGACAACGGAAGAACGACCACATCCAGAATCCCACCTCTGTCATATAGCATCTTATCAGTATCCTCGTATCTATTGGCACACGGGACGTCGTCTGCTTCACCACGCGCGATGGCGTATGCAAATCTCGCGATGAATACGTTGTTAATTATGGCCGAGAACCCGAGAGTGATGAACGTGTTTTGCGGGCAGTCTGTGCAACCCATCAGGCTTTGTCGTCAGGCATGTTGTTCTTTTTCAAAGCCGTCTAGGTTTATTCAGTATGTGCTTCTGAATGTAGCGACTGCCATTGTTGCCTACGCCGGCGTCGACACGTCCACCGGTTTGTGCGCTGCTCGATTGTTGCGTACTATGGCTTCGGCACAATCTCCATAAACGCCTCGAAGTGTACACCTATACGTGGGTCGTTTCTAACGAGTTACTTTGGCCAGATAGTGTCTGACATTGGGGCAGGACGTGTATCTGGACGTGCTACCGTGTAATCTGGTACCTGCAAAAAGCACGAGTACGGATAGGTGGGTGTTATTCCCCAGTGTGTGTATACCAACCATCTCAACAATGGGCGAGTCGCAGACTACGAGTGGTTGGAACTTTGGAAAGCAATTATTGCAGTACTTGGATTCCTAGCCAGCAAGCTGGACCATCTAACTACGACAGGTGGCGTCGAGAATCTCGTGCAAGAGGTGGGTGGCGAGAGCGATTGAATCGGAGCCACGATGCTGAAATTTGCCGAAGACGCTCCGATTGGTGGATTTTGCAGTATCAACAGCGGAAATCCTTTTGGGAACACCTGAAGACGTTCACGTATTTATTGTACGTCATGCTTGTTATCTCCAAAATTTTGTTGATGGATTCGGAAATAGTACGAGTTGGTTCGATCGTCGAACGTCATTCGGAAACAGATGGGAATTTTGCAAACGCTGGCGCAGCCAGGCTCCATGGACCGGAGGACGTCGCTCCGATCAGAGTTTGCGTCAAGGTCGCTCAAGCGCGTGTTGTCTGTGATATCGTACTATGAAGGGCAGATATCAGGGAGCGGTGCGCAAACGGCCAAGGAATCACTGCGGATTGTTGCCCGACTTGTGGACAAGGACGGTGTAGAGGGTGTGCAGGAGCGACATGAAGAGGAAGACCCGCGGTGAGTTGAATGGATAAAAGCAGTCCACAGACAGCGTTGACCCTGCGAGAGAGCAGAAACCGAGGGGAGGATGTAATCGGATTTATTCGCTACGGTTGCGCCGACGGGCTCGCACTGATGCCCTAACTTCGATAGGCGAGATACTAGAACCGTGTAAGTTGGGCTTGCAGTATTTGGGAAGTGGACAAATGTGATGCGGCATAGGTTTGCCACGGGACTCCGCTTCCGTAGCAGTAACCTCATTTGGTACACGACGTCAAAGAGTGCATCGTCCGGAGTAGCTCGAACTCGAGGAGAGGATGGACTGCCCGTTGGACTACATAATCGTGAATGAATCTGCCTGTCCAAACCACACCCTGACTGCACAGAGCGCTTAGATAGACGCTAATCGATCAAACATGTGCGTCTCGCGTGGCCATAAGAGGAAAGTGTCAGATAAAAAAAAAGATTTTTTTCATGCTCATCGACCCCGAGCATGGACTTATTCATGTTCATACGCATCTTCGACCTCATCGTCGACATCGACGATGTCGGACTGCAAACACGGCGCATGCACGATCCAGGCGATGGTCATGGCCGCGTTATTCCTTTATCAACGTGATTCTCAGACCCCACACAAGTCCCGCTACAAAAGCGTAATCGACTCGGTGTCCGAACCTGGCTCGGTGAATATCGTCCACCTATATCTCACCTCTCCCCCGGTCCCTCCCTTTTCTTCCTCCTCCCTCCTCCGTTCCCGCCCATGGCAGCCCTGCGTTCTGCATCTGCTCGCAGACTCGCCCTTTTCTCCGCCGTCCCGAAGCGCACCCAGCTCCATGCGAGGTGTCTCGTGACGGCCAAGGCCCCCTCCTCGCTCTTTGACCCCCTCGACACCTTCACTGACAGGCACATCGGTCTAAACGATCATGAGACCTCCTTGATGCTCTCCAACCTTGGTTATGATTCCCTTGACGCCTTCTTGTCCGCCACTGTCCCCACTACCATCCGCATACCAGCTACCACCGTCAGCGATGCTTCCATTCCCGCGCTCAGCGAGTCCGAGCTCCACGCTCGCGCAAAGGCCCTCGGAAAGCAGAACAGCCGGTTCAAGAGCTACATCGGCATGGGTTACCACAATGCCGTCGTTCCTCCTGTCATCCTCCGAAACGTGAGTCTTCCGCACTCCACCATCTCTACGTTGCCCGAAACTGTTACAGGTCATGGAAAATCCTGCATGGTATACTCCGTATACCCCGTACCAGCCAGAGATAGCGCAAGGTCAGGTCTCGCGATCCTTCCCTTTTCAGGTCTGATTTCGGTAATAGGCCGTCTTGAGTCCCTTGTCAATTATCAGACGATGATCATGTCGTTGACGGCCATGGATATTGCAAATGCTTCTCTTTTGGACGAGGCAACCGCCGCAGCCGAAGGCATGGTCATGGCCTACGTTCACTGCGGCCAGAAGCGCAAGTCTTTTTTAGTCGATAATGCCGTTCTTCCACAGACCATCGCCGTCCTTCGCACTCGCGCCAAGGGTTTCGGCATCCGTCTCATCGTCAGTGATGCCAGTACGGCCCTCAAGGACCCAGAGCTACGCGCCGACCTCGCCGGTGTCTTGCTTCAATACCCCGATGTCAACGGCCAGATTTCCGACTATCGGGAACTCGCAAACCAGGTTCACGCCAGCGGTGCACTTGTCGTCTGCGCTACTGATCTTCTCGCCTTGACCTTGCTCACTCCACCTGGCGATTGGGGTGCTGACATCGTCTTGGGAAATTCGGCACGTTTCGGTGTTCCGGCAGGCTACGGAGGTCCCCACGGCGCTTTCTTTGCCGTCACGCAGAGTCTGAAGAGGAAGATGCCCGGTCGGTTGATTGGGCGGAGCAATGATACGATGGGCAACCCAGCATACAGGCTGGCTTTGCAGAGTCAGTGACTTGAGTTCAGCATTGAATGAAACCTGACGTTTATAATTAGCCCGAGAGCAACACATCCGTCGAGAGAGGGCGACCAGCAATATCTGTACTAGCCAGGCTCTTCTCGCAAACATGGCTGCCATGTATGCCGTCTACCACGGTCCAGCCGGTCTGACGCGTATCGCGAAGAAAGTCCATTTTTTCACCCAACTTCTCCGCGCCAGCGTCGAGCGTCTTGGGTTCAGAGTCGTCAATGACGCCTACTTTGACACGTTGACGATTGGCGTGTCTCCCGTCTGCAAGAATGCTGAGGTTGTCCACGCTGCAGCTGCTCTCAAGTTCATCAACCTTCGGAGGGTGGACAGTACACGTGTCGGTGTCACTCTTGACGAGTCCGTCGCTCATGAGGACCTTAAAACATTGTTCAGCATATTTGCTACGGCTGCCTCGGGACCCACAGGGGTTCTTGCCAGCATTCCCGAGCCCACCGCTACTGACATTCCTTCGTCACTTGTCCGCACCTCTGAATTCCTCGCCCATCCTGTGTTTAACTCGCACCACTCCGAGACCGAGATGCTCCGCTACATCTTCCATCTTGCATCCAAGGACCTGTCACTCGTCCATGCCATGATTCCTCTCGGCAGCTGTACCATGAAACTAAACAGCACCTCCAGCATGATCCCTTTGACTTGGCCAGAATTTGGCGGTGTGCACCCATTTGCTCCAGTTGACCAGGTAGAGGGGTATAAGCAGATTGTCAAGGTATTCTCAAATCTGTGACTCGTGCTTGTGAGACTCATGGTATGCATAGGAACTCGAGGCAGACCTCTGCAAGATCACCGGATTCCACTCGTGCTCCGTACAACCTAATTCAGGTGCCGCTGGCGAATACGCTGGTTTATCCGTCATTCGTGCGTACCACGAGTCGCGTGGTGAGGGCCACCGTGATGCGTGCTTGATCCCTGTAAGCGCTCATGGTACCAACCCGGCTGTACGTTGGATTCTTGTGCAAAAAGGGATTGCCGAGCTTACGTTCTTGCTGTAGTCCGCTGTCATGGCTGGTTTGAGAGTTGTCCCTGTCAAAACGCATGCAGATGGCAACCTTGATCTGGACGATCTCCAGGCCAAAGCTGAGAAGCACAAGGACAACTTGGCCGCATGCATGGTAGGTCCCACTTTCCCACACCTACTGGTTGCCTAATCTGGAGGCCCGTAGATCACGTACCCTTCGACATTCGGTGTGTTCGAAGATGGGGTTGCAGATGCATGCAAGATTATCCATGAGAACGGCGGACAGGTGTACTTGGATGGTGCAAACTTAAATGCTCAAGTTGGGTTGACGAATCCCGCCGTTTGCGGCGGAGATGTGTGCCATCTCAACCTCCACAAAACATTTGCGATGTAGGCGTGTATCATCATCGTTGTAGAGGCGAGTCTAATCATTTCACCAGTCCACATGGTGGCGGAGGACCTGGGGTCGGGTGAGTGACATTCAAACCAGTACTCGATGTCTCTCATCCACCCTTTTTTTAGCCCCATCTGCGTTGCTGAGCATCTCGCTCCATTCCTGCCCTCTCACCCGCTCGTCCAAACTGGTGGAGACAAGGCAATAAATGCAGTCTCCGCCGGGCCCTTTGGAAGTGCTTCCATCCTTTTGATCTCCTGGGCCTACATCAAGATGCTAGGCGGCAATGGTCTGTCTCGATCGACCAACGTTGCACTCCTCAACGCAAACTACATGGCCCAAAGACTCGCAGGACACTATACCATCCGGTTTAAGAACGCCAATGGCCGTGTTGCACATGAGTTGTTGATTGACCTTGCAGAGTTTGATAAAACTGCTGGTTTGAAGGTCACAGATTTCGCCAAGAGGCTGCAGGTGAGTAGGTCTGATCTACTGACTGTAACGATGATGCTGAATCAGATGTTGATGAAAGGATTACGGATTTCATCCACCAACTTGCTCGTGGCCCATTTCGACATGTATGCTCATTGAACCTACCGAGTCGGAGACTCTTGAGGAAATAGACAGGTTGGTTGCATCGTCTGGAGGTCGTATTCTTGAGTCATCGTCTTGCCTATTTCACGCAGATTTTGTAACGCCATGATTCAAATTCGCAAGGAAGTCGATGATATTATTTCAGGCAAACAGCCCAAGCACAACAACCTCCTTCGAAACGCTCCTCATCCGCTTTCCGCTATTGTTCTGTCCGACAAGGAATGGAATCGGTGCGTCTTTGTCTCTTTACCACGTTTAACAATGCTGATAACCTGCCGTAGTCCATACTCTCGAGAGGAGGCTGCTTACCCGATGCCCTGGCTGCGAGAGAAGAAATTCTGGCCGACGGTCTCCCGTGTTGATGATGGTGGGTCCCTATACATTCCCTTTTTCGTCCTCGCAGCTGATTGATGTGAGTGAAGCTTTCGGTGACCTCAACCTTGTCGTAAGTACAAAGGTTTTGGTACTATTTTCATTACTGATTCAATGGTTTCTTCAAGTGCGACTGCCCCTCAGTGGAAGAGCTGGCATCATCCTGAGTATATTTATTATCTTTTTAGACATCATCCTAGACGACAGCTTCAGGTTACATAGTGGGTTTCTCCTTCAGATCTTGTCATCGCACGCGTCATGTTCAACCACACGCTCTGTACGATACCATTTGAACTGTACCTGCCACTACACAACCCATCCGATGACATTTAGACGATTAATGATTACTTCCGTGTCTACCAACTCTATGTCCCTCCTGGCTTGATAACAAACCATCCAAGATCAACAGGTAGACTCTCCCACAGCTCGGGAAGATACCGCTGTATGCGCATAGCGACCTCGTCCTGCTGGTTCGTCCTCGTTGCAAATGTTAAGAGTACCTGAGCAGTCGCCGAGTTTGGCTTGACGTCCTTTTGGTTCTTCCCCATCTCCAGACAGACCACCTTGACAGCATCATTCAACATCCCATTCCGACACATGCACTCCACGTATGCGTTCCAATTGCCCTGGTTGAGCAGGAAGGATCGCTCGGAGAGCTTCTTGATCACTTGTTCCGCGAGCGGCCACGCGTTGGCGTACCCGCACGCATCCAAGATGATCGAGACGCTCGCGTAATCGTACGTCTCGCTGATGAGGAGTACCTCCCAAACCCTGTACGCCTCGACGAAGAGACCGACGCGCTGGTATGCGTCCATCAGCTGATTCCAGAGCAGGGTATCGGGGGTGATGGACGGATCGAGGGTGAGGTGGTCGTGTACTCTGCGGACGGACACTGCGAGTCTGAGGGTATCTTCTTCGGAGGCGCCTTCTGCAAGCTTGGCGAGCCGCCTTAGAAGGGATGCGTAGACGTACGGGGTGATCTCTACCCCTGACCGACGCATGTCATTGACGATCTCAAAGTAGTGCCAGATGGGCGGGAAAGCAGGTTCGTGGTCAAAGGAGAGGCGGGATAGGGCGTAGAGGATCCACCGGAATCCTTTGACGCCGACGTTCTTTGGGTTTTCGTTTCCCATCACCTTTCTGTATGCCTTGAGAGCGTCGTCGTAACTGGACGAAGAGCGCATGGCCATGATGATAAGTGAAGCAACGGCGACATGGCCGTCGGGCTTGATATCTCTAGTTTCCATGTCCGCAAGAAGATCTACGGCGAGCTGGGAATACTTTTGCACGTCGACCGAGTTCGCCATAGCACGGAGGAGAGTTCCGTACATGTAAGCATCGGGGCCCAGTGAACGCTGACGACCAAACTGTCGTGTCGTGGTAGTATTGGAAGACGATGGTGGGTTAGCATGGGAAAGCTCTTGATAAAGCTCTAATGCTTGGTCTATTAGTCCGTCGTCGTGGCTCCGGAAGGCAGAATCGCAAAGAGCAGCGACGAGAGGTTGGATAAGGGGGGCATCCGGCGTCAATCCGCGCAACCTGAATTGACGATAGATTGAATGAGCACCGGTGAGGTCATCTGCCTGGACGGCATTGCCGACCAGAATTGACCATTGCAAGGGACCGGCTTTCATCTGCAAGGCCTCTTCCGCGTACTCCAAATCGGCGACCTGGCGACTGGAGCGTAGCATTATGGTAAGGGTATGCGACGTAACCTTGTACCCTTCCTTTCTGAAATCCTCGCATAGCCTGACCGATGATGTGATGCCACACTTTTCAATCTCGTTCTCTAAACTCTCCTCCCATTCCGCTTGGATAGCATTCGATTTGACGACGCGTTTGCTAAATCGTCTGTGGAACTCTTCCTTCACCTCGGCAGCTTGTTGGGGCTCGTTGAACTTCATAAAGCCTTCAAAAAGCATTTCTGCGAGGCTTTCATCGTAGCAAAAGGAATAGTTCTCTATTCGATCGAAAGCACTGTAGAACTCGCTGACGGGAGCACCCGAGTTGAACAACGCCCTGAAGAATATCCTAAAGGTATTGTTGTTAGGTTTGCGTCCCGAGTGAGCCATCTTCGACATGGCATGTCGTATGATTTTGGTTTGACCATTGTCCGCGCAGTAGTTGAGAAATGCGTGCCAATGTTCGAGAAAAGGTCGGACGTTTCCTGGCTTTTCGTGCATTTGGCTAAGCCAGTTGAGGAGGGTCTGGACATTACCGTTCTTCATCAACCCTTGCAGGATATGGTTGTGAACGTCCGCATCGACGCGAAGACCGCATAGAGGCATCAGGTGACCAAGTATGTTCTCGATCAAGACCAAATCCTGTTGTCTAGCAGTGGTAGCGAGCGTGCGGAGAATGTGCATAACTTCATCCGCCGACAATGCAATTTGGTCAGTGGGGCTCTCCGGTAGAGAATTGAGCACTCGGTTGATGTGAGAATGGATCGCGATTAACTTGTTCGATGGAGCTCGTGATACATCTCCAGAATGGCTGGTGGGGGTAGCGGAACGGTGTGTATATCTCGTATGCGTTGTGGTCAGCCATCTTTTGATGTCTGGAGTGACCACGGTCTGTTGCTTGGTGGTGCGGCGACTGACCGAGCGGTGAACGCTGATTGCGATGCGTTCTAATTGAGAAGAAGCGCGGCTAAAGGACATTCATACGCCCAGAGGTCGTCTACGCGTCCTGCAGTTCTCTGGTACAGTCTTCAGCGGATAAAACGCGCAGCCAGTTCAACACGGACGGTACCTTGCGGCGCTTGACGGATAGGCTTGAAAAGAGCGAATTCGTGGGAAGTATTATAATGAGGACACGTTTGCTTCCTTCAAGACATTTCCTCACACTACAAACATCACCATGTCTGAAAAACTCAAGGAGTTCTTGGACGTTCCCCAGCAGTTCGTCAAGGATGGAAACCAGGTCTGTCATAATCTCCGGGTCTCACAGGAAACCGTCGCTCACTAGCTGCGTAGTTCCTGACTCGTTGCACAAAGCCTTCGCAAAAAGGTACTCGGTTTAACTACCCTCCATGAGCCAATCACTCAAGTGTTTCTTTCAGAGTTCACCCAGATTTGCAGAGCGGTCGCAATTGGTTTTGCTGTCATGGGTTTCATTGGCTACTTTGTCAAACTCATCCACATCCCAATGTCAGTATCGAACTTCCCTCTGCCCCATGCCGGTCTGAAATCACTCTCTCAGAAACAACATACTTGTGTGCGTACCCCATCAATATTCATGTCTAATATCGTATTGACTTGGTGCCGACAGTGGTGGTGCATAGTCTATCTCCCCATCATGCGCTCTGTCTCGTGCCTCCTACCTCGAGTCTTCGATCCCTTGTATCTCACTCCTTCCCTACATGAGCAACGACTGCTATTGCCAAATTCTGCACTTGCCTCGGTGGTGCAATGCCGTTCATCGTCTGCGTGTAGTGGGGTCAACGAGTGCAATAAATTATGCGTGCCTTGTTTCGCGAGCAAAGGAGCGGCATATCAATCACGGTTTCATACTTCCATGTTGGGTTCTCTTGGTGTTTCCTCGGAGAATCCGGATGGCGTCAACGTGGAATCGAATCTTGAAGCGGCTCTGGCGCTAGGCACCTCCAATTCGAATGATAAGCTCGAGTGCTCTCGCCTGCGCAGAACAGCCGGCCATAAAGATGTTACGCCCTGCGTCACGGTACTAAGGATACGAATAACATCTCGCCAAGAAGACAACGTGCCTCTCGCAAGCCGAAGACGATGAGCGCGCCCAGCGGAACTGGAATCGAAGTGAGTAGCGCAAGTGAGGTGACGATGAACAAACCTCACGGGCAGCTGGTAACATATATGTTACCTCTGTTTGCGCGTCGCTCAAGAAAAGTATCGCAGAGCTTGACTTTGTTTATTAAAGGCAGATCCTTGAAATGAGGGAGACTTACGTGAGAGTGACGCATGAGTAGAGGCAGAGGAGGCCAGCCCGAAAGCAGAGCGAACGTGACGGTGTCCGAGTAGCGAGTGGGAAGGATGCCTTGATGATCTTCCATTGACGGTAGTATTGGACCGTTATGACGGCTTGCATTATCCGTGAAGAGAACCATGGAGGTGTTATCACAGCAACACACCTTCCAAAGTGAGGATTATGACCATTACGGCGGCGCAGAAGGACGGAACAACGACGGCCCTGCACGTAATAGCGGTCAGCATGAAACCACATGATGCACGTGTCAACTGACGGGCGACCGAATCGAACGATGCAATATAGCCCGTTTGAACACACAGACTGCGGCTGTAACGCAATAAGCTAACTCAAGCACTCAAGGTTTAATCAGGCCAGTCCGAAGATGTAAGTTAGCACTCACAGTCCCAGCGCCTACCGAAAAGATGGCGAAGACCAGGTAAGGCGTGCCGAACATCTGCCACGAGGCGTCAGAATCAATGATGGGAAACTCCCACACGGACCGCCAAATACCAGCAGTAAATAGAGCATCCGAGGAATGCGGCTAAGGACGGTACACTGCAAACACTGCAACGTCGTCCACGCCTGCAAGACAAGCATCAGCGGCCTGCGAGGACGCCTGACTGGACCCTCACTTGAAGAACGATCGCTAGTCCGGCAACGACTGCCCTGATAATGCTTATAGGATTGCCACAGCCGTCAAAGAGACGCAACATACATCGGAGCCGCTCCATGGATCATGCTGGCTTGCACCAGACACACCTTAAGGTGTCGATTGTCTTTACCAGCTCCAGTATATAGGCTATCCTAACGATGAGTCGCGTCGCATGCACAAGTAATCCCGTCACTTACTACAGACTGTAGATGATTGAGTAGACAATCCAGGTGACGCAAAAATTGATGATGGTCGGGTGCCAGGTCGCCTTCCTGCACATCGAAGCAGCCAAAACTACAATTGGGAGGCCAATCTGGCCCCCACTGATGAGCAGAGCAAGATATACAGAGGCCAAATGTTGGAGATCAGGGGGATAGAGGTTGTCTACTTCGAACTGTGGTAAGTCCCATACAACCGGAATGCTCCAAAGTGCGTACCTGGCATTATTTTCACGCACGGCGGATCGTGAGGACAAGGGAGAGGGATTGACAGTCAACGGGTGTCTCGCATTATAGTACCGTGTGTTGACGTGCCATGGAGAGCATAGTCCCGGATGAGCCCGCATAAAAGCGCGCTCGAAGGAGGATGACCATGATAGGATATATAACCCATCGACTTGGTATCAACTCATCAGGTCGCCATGCAGATCCTCACAGATCCAACATCGATAGTAACTACATTGGCCGGAAATGACCAGACAGTTAGCCTTAGAATAGGAATATTCGACCGCAAGAATTTGCATTCCGTGTTTCAAGTTTAGATAAATGAGTGATAGCGCGAAGCAAGATAAACAGAAGACACGGCAAAGGAACATGCGCCCTACATGATGAATTTGTTCCTCTTCATCGATCATCGAGCATCAATGAGTAAAAGGGGAAACCGCGATGATGGCGGTGCAAGTTCGACAGCGGGAACGAATTGGGAATCCACCACGGGCACACCATATGTCAGTACCCCAGCCATTTTGTCGCTGTTCTCCTTAGGTGTAACTTCAGCCGCCTCCGGTACAGGTGGCAGGAGAGCCGAGATAAGCATTTGCGTCCTCAACAGGCATTCTGACGCACTGCGGTCCAGGTCATATTTAGAAGAATCGGTCAACTATGACAACGCTACGATGTTAGCGGACCGTTCGAGACTCAGAGCAAGATGAGTCAGACATACGCGTGATCGTAATCGGTCGATTGCGGATCCCAACGCTGTCATGTTTGCATTTTTCCACTTGGAGCCAAGGTGGTGCAGGAATGAAAGGTCATACAGAACTTGGAGCATGCCCAGGGAGTCTCCGTCATCGATGCTCCGGACGAATGCGGCCGAAAACTTAGCAATTATTCCTTGGGAGATGGTCATCAGATACGACTGGTGATGACTCATGCCCAGGTTATGTATGGAAGAAGAAAGCAAGTATAGACATTCCATCATCGGCGGAGATGGGTGTATACACATGGATCCTATATAGAATTAGGATACCAGGGGATCCAACAGAAAACAAGTAACGTGCCAGGGTTTGTCTGCCATATCGTTGCGTTATGGGCATAATAATATGACACCAACTTGGAAACGACATATTCCTCCCAACATGACATGATTCGTTCAAACAGCGCGTTCATTTCCTCTCGGAAGCCTGGAGAACACGGCGTGAATACTTCCAGAGCGAATAGATATCAGCAACTCACTGGTTACTACAGCCTGATCACACCCGATATTGCAAACGAAAGGTGAATTAGCGAGTTCTTTCGCTATCTGAGCATGAAACACGAGTCTGCTGATCGTCGTATTGATGTCTTTGTAAAGGGTTTAAAACATGTCATGGCGTAAAACATTCAACTTGCCAGGAGTAGCCATGAGTTCCTCAGAAGAAACTTTGAGTGCTGACGCCACCCTGACACACAATGCTTGCGCTTCTGGATGGTACGCTCCGGTAAGGTCAATGACCAACCTCCTGTAGCAGAGGAAATATGAGAATTATAGTAGAATCACAACCATCGTGACGTACTGGCTGCGTTCACCATCTGCAAACATTATGGACAGATCCTTCTGCAACAAAGCAGCAGCATCTTCCAGGGTTCGCAAGGCTTCGTGCAGCTGTGGAACCCTCCCCTCGAGTCGCTGCGTCAATGCCGCCTTGTACGCGTGAAAGCTAGGGTCAAATGACGAAGGTCCAGTTCCGGGCGGAAGCTGAATGACCGGCAGGGAATGGTACAGGCTGCAAAGGGGCGAGAACATGTCTGGGTGACGTGAGCATCGAGTTATCTACAAATTCTAGATGGTTTCCGCACCCTCGTTGTCGGATTCTAGAGACCCAAGTTTTTTCAAGAACTCTTTCTCTGCACGCACAAGTACGGCCTTCCAAATGCCCGTGATCCGCGTGCTGAATACTTCGTCCAGGAGCTCGGTGAGATGGACTATTTCTGGTGCCTCGAGGCCCGAATGTACCACCCACTTCCGCAGCAATGAGCGCACCTTCCAAACGGCGCTCACAACATTGAGCGAGGCCAGCCACTTGTCGAATGCGCCACGGAGGTTTGCTGTGGATTGATTAAACCAACTGCCCAGTTTATCACGCAACGCTTCCTGTGGAAGTGAAGACGAAACGGATGTCAGGTCAACAAAGGGTCGGTATGCCCGGATATTCGCGGGCAGGAGAGAAACATAAGTAGAGGAGGGAAGTGAGTTCAAAACTGCTTGAGTGTTTAAGAGTAGCTCAGCAGGAAGGTTGACTGAAGGGCCTGATGAAGGTTCAGACTGTATGCTGTCTAGCACGCTTGCAGCCAGAGAACGTGCCGAATCAGTGGTGCCAAAGACCGCGCGGGCGGTGTAAAGTGTGCGTGAAATCGCCTCCAAAGTCGTTCTTGTCGAATTCTTGACAGCAATCGCAGCGGTCTTCGCAGGAAGTTTTTTTGCCCTTTCAGAGATCTTTTGAGTTTCTGGGGGACCACCATTCACCAGCAGGCCGTTGCTGAGTTGATCGGGAATATCGAGACCTTTGGCAAGTAGTGCATTCAAAGTTCGTGTCCGCTGGGAAAGGTAAATCGTCAAACTCTCCGTTAGTGGTCGAGAGTCGAGAATATGAAGCGTTAAGAGGGTAGCACACGTTTCCTGAGATAAAGGGAGTTATACTCCGCAGAAACGGGGAGAAAATAGACGACGAACTTCGCATGTTTTATCATACAACCTCAGGGACAACGTTGCCCTGTGTATGATCTGAGTACGGAAATGGGATACGGTCTCCCATTGTCGTTGGATTAGAGGGAATTGCTCCTGTGGCAAAAATTGTCAGAAGATATTTAGCAACTTGAGTCAGTGGCTGACCAGCACATCAATACCGTGTTGCGTCCAGCTTTCATCATCCTGAGCGTCGTCACGAATCAAAGTTCGATGAACGACGCGTGCGAGAAGGAACAACCAAGCAGCTTGAAAGTACTTCTCACGTTCAATCAACCGCCACAAATGCTCTGGCGCATCCAGAAGTAGTTTTATATGCGCAGAAAGTACCTGTAACGTCTGCAAGTGCGAATCTAGATGCTAAGGCGGTTAAGAGACGCGAGCAAAGAAAGCCGCGCTAGCTCACCGTCCTTGCCACTTTGTGAGATATGATTCTGGACACTAGGCACCCTTTGGGACCGAATTGCAGTTGTAGTTTCCTTTAGTGCTTCTTGTACGCGCTTCGCAGACGTTGCAATGGATATGATTGAGGAAGAGGCTTGAAGTAGATCACGGTATCGTTCCCTGCGCTTTCCAAGTACCGTCAACAACGGGACACATTGCAAACATCTACACGCACCCAACCATGATTCGAAGGTCTTCCTGCTTTGCCTCGGCATCAGCCCTAGCGTGAATTTGGTCAACGGGTCCAGCATGAGTGAGACATGCTGTACCTCAGCTGGGCTTGCCTCGCTTTGACCTCTGCTATAGTGTACTTTGCAAAAAGTTCATCCGGCTCAATGTCTACAACATCGCCCTGCGATTTGCTGGAAGTAAGACTGCCGGATTGTGAAATCGCCCGGGATAATTTGCTTGCAGGTGGAGGAAGCGCGGACGCCGCATCTGGTGACCGTAAGGATTCCAAGGGTGCTCTGGAAGAAGCCAAGGAGGCCACCGACACCGTCGATGGTCGCCGAGCCATGCAATGTTCAGATGACACGTCCGTAAAGAGCCATCGGGCAAATGTCTACCAAGTATTAATTACATAATGCTCAAATTTTGCAACATGTTTTTGTACCGTGCAGCTGTTTTGTAAGTTACTCAACAACGCTCTCAGCAAGTATACACTATCTTCCCTCGGTTTCATCGCTTGCTGTTTCTGCGCCATCTATCTCAACTGGACTGGGTTTTTGGTCCACTGGAGGTGGTGCTGGCGTTGCGAGTGACGTGCGTGACGATTGCGAAGTAGGAGGTCCATTTTGGTTGGGCGAGTTGGTAGCCGAGTTGGCTAACCGCTGGTCGAGTGCCTTGAGAGCGAGTGCGCTGAGATTTAGATCAGACACATAGCCATTCCTTGACGGTCAGTGTGCATACCGTCGCCGCTCTGCCTCTGCCCGAGCACCACCAGGAAGTTGGCTGTACCCAGACTCGACATCGTGAGCTACAGATGTTGGAATCAAATGAAATCGCGTTGCTATTTTGTGGACGACATTTCCAAGAGCTGATAAAGCGGGACTAGAGACGATATGTATGTCAACACACAACGACCTTGGAGAGATTTCGAAGCTCACTGGAGGAAAGGCGGGAACCAACTTGTGAGGGCGAATGTTTCGCTCCTATCTCCATAGGTACTGGTTCCACTGCCAATGTCTGCGTTGCGCTTATAGAAGCGCAGATATATCCACGAGACGAACCAGCCAAACTGGATGACGATATACGGACATTGGAAACCAATGATTGTCATGACAGTGGAAAAGGTCAGATACGCCATCGGTAATATCTGCAGAAGGATATAGGTTAGCAAAGCACGTGGAACACAGAGAATAATAACGTGCCTTGACGCGCACTCTGAAAAAACCGAGGACCTGTACTTGATGTTCTGGTATCAATTGCGTGAATGCAACCAATACGCTGGTGAAGAGTGCCATTTGGCCGTGGTACTGCATGCCATATCTGACGAGACTAAGAGGGTGATCAATCAAGTGGTCATGGTCTCTTACAAGAACAAGTCCGCGTTTCTGGTGGCGAGGAACTCGATCCAATTAAAGGCAAACGCGATGATATTCGGCACTGTGACGCAGACGACGATAAACTTGAACGTCTCCACCGTGCCCCATAACCTCTCAAAGTAACGTAACGAGGCTGGTATGACAGCCATTGTGACGAATAGCTGCGAAGCATAAGCGCGTAGGAAAAGCAAGGTCGTGGAGAGCAACACACCTCGATGATGCTGACCTCGACCAAGGCGGAGGTGGCAAAGGTCCATGGGTAGAAGAGACTAGAGCCTGGCACGAGGGTTAGCCATGGTATGTAGACGGATCCCGTGGACCACCAGATCCAGAGGTACAATGAAGTAGCGGCGATGGTTGCAGCTGCAAAGCTGCGTGTGACTGGGGGTATTGAAGTAAGATATTGGAGCGGTGTGGATAGAATGGCCATTCGAGGCTAATGGGTCATGGAAATGATACAGTCCTCCCCGCTGAAAGCTTACTTGGCCCGAATGACTTATTTGTCCGTGTTTGTTTCAAAACCCTCGAGGGTTGGGTTACGTCAGCTGGCTCTCTTTCTTCCACTCCGTCATCATCTCATGGCCGACTACGACTTCCGTCCCGGAGGTTCGCTCAAGCTCAAGGCGGGTGTCGCGGAAGGAGGCATCGTCAAGAAGTACGTCTCTCTTGCTGGTCCTCCATGTCGACAACGTCTCAGATCATCAGGAAGAAGAAAGCAAAGTCGAAATCGAAACTTGACGACGTAAAGGAGCGGGATCGCGAACGAGTCAAGGAGCTCTTGTTGAGCGAAGACATCGGTTCCACTCCAGGTTCCGCATCCGGAAGCAACCGTGCTTCCCCCTCGCCCTCCAACGGAAACGAGAGGAAAACAGATGCCGAGAGGCGGTTTGAGGAAGCACAGCGCCGCAGAGTGAGCTTCGGACTGGTGTTCTTCCTCATTCACTAATCAAATCTGCAGCTCTCGGCAAAGGTGGCCAGGATAGCACACAAAACGCACAAGGATCGCGTCAATGAATTCAACACTAACCTGGAATCGCTCAGCGAGCACCACGATATTCCAAAGGTCCGTTTGTGAAATTCGTGGTCCGTGCAGGCTCTCACGGCATTCCACAGGTTGGCCCAGGATAAAACCCGCGTAAATCGCGTCGAGCGCCTCGTCCTCTGAGAAGCGTGGTTCCGCAGTGCTCTATGATGCCAAGATGTGGCAGTTGCTGTGTGCTATATCCTCGTTTCGCGAATTCGTGTACTCGCGCATTGTACATATTGGACGATGAATATAAGATATTCGGAAAGCTCCACGGGTCACGTATTGTGAAGTATTTGTTGTGCTGGCTTTGATATAAGTAGTTACGGAGGCAGCGCTCATAAGTCCGCGACTTCTCTTGACCCTTTTCCTTCACCTTCCACTCAACTGCATCATGTCTGTTGCACAGCAGGCTGAGAAGAAAGGACACATCTGCCCACCCTCCGATGTCCACCATCCCGCAGATAGATGGGAGTCACTCTACGTGTATTCATTTATATGCAAGTTCACCACTCTGCGCTCAAAGGTCGAGGGCTTGGACACACCGATGGAGTGAGTGTTCATTCACTTGAATGTGTATCGAGTTCCCCTTTCCACAACTCTCGATTTCACCCGATGGTAGTTTCGAAAACGCCCTCTTGATGCCAGAGGCGGACCCTATGCTTTCCAAGATACTCCAACAATTTGTACTAAACCTGCGTCCGCAAACGCGTAATTTGAGGTATGTATGCTTCTGTAGTTCGTGCAGACCATGGAGAACGTTTGGGGTTCTGCTAGTGTGGATCAAATATCGTCAACTCTCTCCAGCGTCCTTGCTGATACGTTCAAGACCTCGGAGAGGACCGTTTTTTGGGATGATGAACGTGGAGCGAACGTGGATCCCTTTGCCAACTTGGAAGGCAGTTTTTTTGCCGCTGATTGGACCCTGAAAGTGGGTTTGCTCTCGCACAACAATGCCAAATACCCCCTAAACGCGTAACATTGGATCGGAAACAGCTCACAATCCTGCGCTTACTCGTGGACGTGCAGCTCGCACATTCGACCGAGGTAAAGAACACTATCGATCGCGCTTGGGGCGTGACGCAACATAAGCATAAGAAAAGAGACCCCGTAAATGCCCCACCAGATGCATCCGATGCCAAGAGTCAAGAGAGGCTGCAGCTCGTTCCGCTGGGACAGGACTGTTCGAGAAAGCGCTACTGGGTTGCAGATGGTCCGTGTGCTTCATTTCGTTGTCCTCGCTCCACATCGTATTTGCGTGTATTTGGTGTGAAGCCGCATTTTTGGGGGCCTTTGATATCCGGCATTAGCCGTCTTTCATGGATTTCCGCTGACTCCCGTTCTGATCTATCTTAGATTCACCGCGGATATATGTGTCGACTAATCCTTGGAAGATCACGGCGACGTTCCAGACCATTTCCTCCACGCGCGAGGAATACCTGGCAGTCATTGAATCGCTCAAGACAACTGCTCCTCAAGCTGACAAGAAGAGTAAGATAGAGCAGGCTCACTTGGCATTAATCGAAGCACTTGAAAGTCGGGTCGATGTTATAAGTGCCGAACTAGCGGTGAGTTGCCCCTCCTTTCCGCTCCGTAGATAGAAGGAGGTAGACAGCGAAAGAAATGTGTGACCTGATCGCTGACTTGACGTGCAGCGCGTGCAAAGGGTCCGCCGAAAAATTGAACAAAAACATATCCTCATGGCCCAGGCTGAGATCAGGGAGACACGGACACGACGCCAGACGCGGCGTCCAGACTACGTGTACAATGACGTGGAGAGTGGCGAGGTTAGTCACTTGCTCTAGGTTCATAACGACCTCGTTGCTGATTTAATCTTGCTTTGCAAGGACGATACTGACGAATACAAGATTGACAATGAGAACGATGACGATGACGCTTTTGACCACGACGATTTCCTTAATATCCGCCCCGAGACGCGGGGTAGACGTCGAGCAGCTGGCATACCTCCGCAACGGAGATCTACGAGAGTCACCAGAGGTAAACGTAGCTCACCTGATATTTCTGTGCAAGAATGGCGGGGGGAAAGACGGTCTAGCCGTCTAGGAGCTCCGGATGACATGCAGCTGGATCGTCCATCGAAACGTGCGCGGACGGAGGATAGCACGACAAGCTCTGGTTCCGTGGGGCTGCCTGGCTCCGAGGTAGTACCCTCAGAGAGCGAGCAAAGGGTTGGAAACGAAGGCGCTGCCGCAATAAAACCCAGCAAGGTCCCTGTGGAACAAGTGAACGGGAAGAAGAAAAGCAAGTTTTGGTACTACGCGGTGGAGCCCATCGCCAGACCCGCTCAGTCGCCCGTACTCGATAGCAATGTTCTGGCGAGTACGAATGGGAATGGACACAACAGCACTAGTAACGGCTGGCTGCCTTTGGAGCGCGAAGCCAGTGATGGGATGGATGTGGATAGATGTGTGGATGAACCTCGGCCTTCATTCACGGAGCAGGCGCAGCATCCGCTGCAGTCTGGTAGTGATTGATGGATGATTCGTATTCGTATTTTCAGCATTGCGTTTGTGTCAGGATGGCGGTTTATATTTCATAAGTACCACCCACTAGCATTATTGGTTGAAGCAGCATAGCCTACTCATTGCATTTATCGTCGGCATTTATACATGTATCGTACTTTATATAGCTGATCACGGATTTGAATATTTTCCTAATTGGTCATTAAGCAAGTGTATGCAGCACTTTGTACGTACACCTTCAAGGCCGCGATGAAGTTGGCGCGAATCACTGAAAATGTTTTGCGCACAATATCCCGTCCGACCCGCAGCTTTCCTGGTCGTCGTCGAGCATCGACGCTGGTCACGATCCCTCCTTCGTCGGACGATGCAGAACTCGTCTCTCTCTTCGATCAGCCCCAGAACGGCAGGCAGTCCCGACCACTGTCTGTCTCAGGCATCTTCCAGCACCCAGAGTTGACCGCACCTGCAGCCTTCAAAACTTTGGCCGACTCTACCCTCGTACGCGCACAACTATTGACCGAGCGCATTTTACGCGCCCACCAATCACGGTGCGAGCTTTTCAAGGTAGTCAAGAACCTGGACAGGCTCAGCGACCTGCTATGTGGCGTTATCGACCTTGCAGAGCTTCTCCGAAACGCGCACCCCGACCCTCAATGGGTCCAGTGCGCCAACGACAGCTACGAGAAACTCTGCGAGTATATGAATGTACTCAATACCCATGTTGGTCTCTATGAGGCGAGTCGATGTCCGCTCTCACCAGTGCTTCCTAATGTCGTCATAGATTCTGCGCACGGTCCTTCACGATCCCGAAGTCGTCCAGTCTCTCAGTCAGGAAGCGTTGCAGACAGCCTTGATTTTCTGGAGGGACTTTGAGAAGTCCGCCATCAAGTTGCCTCCCGAACAGAGAGAGCGATTTGTTTCATTGTCTTCTGAAATCCTCACCCTTGGCCACGAGTTCGTCACTCAGGCGTCTGCCCCGCGTCCCCCAGCCGTCATAGAACCGTCGGAATTAGATGGTCTAAAAGACGAGGGGATGGGTGCAAGGCTCCGTCGTCAAGCATGGTCTACTCAGAAGAGTCTTCTTGTATATCCTGGCTCTCATCAAGCATATATGATCATGACATCTGCTCCCAACGAATCCCCACGACAAAAGCTCTATATGGCTGCACATACCAGTAGTCAACGACAAATAGAATGCTTAGAGCAACTGTTGCATGCACGCGCTCAACTTGCCCGACTTGTTGGATGGGATAGCTATGCCGGTATGACTCTCAACGACAAGATGGCAAAAACACCGGGTGAGCAATGCTTTACGAATACTTCGTAGCATTTCTTGACATGCATTAACCAATCCCAGAGAACGTCCGACAATTTTTGGATACATTTTTAGATCGAACAGCTATCCACGCTCGGAGTGCTTTGCATACACTCAAATTGCGGAAACAATCACATCTTAATATTCGCACACTTCCTATTATACAAGCCTGGGATAGATCTTTCTATTGCCCGCCAGAACCACCCGAACCTCCCGTGCCATTACCCCCTCTTTCTCTCGGACGCGTTTTCATGGGTCTGTCACGGTTCTTCAAGCATCTATATGGAATATCGTTACGGCCGGCTGAAGTGGCCTCTGGCGAGGTCTGGCATTCTGACGTCCACAAACTCGAAGTAGTGGACGAAGATTCCGGCGTCATTGGATGGATATATGCCGACCTTTTCGCTCGGAACGGGAAGTCGTGCGGCGCAGCCCACTACACGGTCCGCTGTTCCCGGCGGACCGACAACGACGACGAAAGCGGTGATCTCACTGTCGAAGGTACCGAGGAGTCTCTTGTTCCTTCACGAAGTTTCGAGGCCATCAAGCGACACAAGCTGCGCGGCATGCGTGGAGAGTACCAACTTCCTTTAGTCGTCCTCCTATGTGAATTCACTCGCCCCACGATCGCCCGCGGGCCCACATTTCTAGAATGGCACGAGGTGCAGACCCTGTTTCACGAAATGGGTCATGCCATGCATTGTAAGTCATTTTCGCCACATATATATCGTCAGTGGCGCTGATGATGATGGTGCGGTAGCCATGATCGGTCGAACAGAGTATCACAACGTTGCCGGCACCCGCTGCGCAACCGATTTCGTGGAGTTGCCATCCATCCTCATGGAATACTTTCTCAATTCGCCCAAAGTCCTCTCCCTCTTCGATGCGGACGGTTCCTCGATTTCAAGTCAGACTGGCAACCACCACGAAGATCCGTGTACGTTTATCGACACGCATGGTACCATCTTGCTCTCTGTACTAGATCAGATATATCACTCCCCCGACGTTCTCGAGCCAGGGTTTGACTCAACGGCTGCCCTGGCGAACCTGCACAACGTGCGCGGCCTCATCCCTCACGCAGCAGGAACGTCCTTCCAGACCCAGTTTGGTCACTTGTATGGGTATGGGGCAACGTACTACTCTTATTTGTTCGACCGCGCGATCGCATCGCGTGTCTGGCGACAAGTTTTTTCAAACGAGCCACTGAATCGCGATGTGGGAGAAAAATATAAAGCGGAGATTTTGCGATACGGTGGTGGCAAGGACCCTTGGCAGATGCTTGGTGCATTGTTGGATGCACCGCGTCTTCAGATGGGTGACGAGGAGGCGATGCGAGAAGTTGGGAGATGGAGAGTAGAGGATGGGCCTGTGTCAGAGCGGCACTAGTTTGCTATCGATTTTATCTGTAGTTGATTGAACGTCGACACTGAGTACTTTGAATGACATTGGTATTCCGAAAGGGACAGATGCTGGAGAGCAACTACACAAAGAGCGGTATTGATAACTCGGAAGTCGGACATGAATGATATGCAATCGTGAACAGATGCAAGTGAAATGAGAGGGAAAAATACATATTTGAATAATAATATGCGAATTAATGCAGGATACAATATTCATCTTGGTAAACAGTCAATACATTCTCACTTAACTGAAAGGTAGAGTGTCTGTACTCACATCATGACACCTTCTGCCTGCAATTCTTGCTCCATCTGCCGAACCGCCTCTTGCATGGCATGTAACTGATGCAGTTTTGCATGTTTCGATGCGAAATCTCCTTGAGGATTGACAGTAGGTATAACATGAGGCAACTGTAGCATAGAGAGATCAATCTCTGGTAAAGGTTGAGAGTCGGCGGAGTATTGTGGAAATGTGGAGTAGACGGTGGGTTGATAGGCTTCTGTACCATTGAGAAGTGATGTCCAATCTATATTGGTCTGCGATATATCGGGTATCGATGAGTCGAAGGATCCCGAGTAAGGAACGCCAGTTACATTGGTTGGAGGCATACTCTCCGGGGGGGTGACGAATGTATCGCCCCCAATGGACTGTAACAGGCTATCAAGGTCGGATAAATCAATTAGTGCAGATATCTGAGTATCTGCCGTTGCTAGAGATTTTAAACATCAATTACAGCATGACATAGGTGGATGTAGAACTCACGAGCAGGCGGGGACTTCGGTGCGTGCTTCGGATTTCCGGGGATACTGTAATCTCTGAACAATTCCACTTCCCATGACGTGGAAAAATCTGGCTCGGTAGCGTCAACCGGAGGTGGAATGGCGAACAAAGCGTCAAAATCGGTATTGAGCCAATTATCAATGGAATATTCGTTTTCCATGTTAAAACAGGGCAGAGGATCCGATACAGTGTAGAGACGGGGAGCAGGTATTGAACCACGCGGACGCTTCGGTATCCCAGTGGTGTCCGCGTCAGAAAGACGTCGCTTGCGAGATGGTAACACATCGTTTGTCTCGGGCTGTGTGGAATGCACAGGGGAAAGTTCCGGCGAACCGTCTTCCGATGGTACGTCAATACCATCTGTGCTTGAGGGCGGAGAAGGGAGGTACGTCCGAGATGTCGTGGAAGCACTGCAAACGGGAATAATGAAAGCCGGGTAGTAGCGCGAACTAGGGGAGGACGTACCGTAAACGTTTAATGGGCTTCTTGACAGAGGACGGATGGTCAACTGGCTCTATAGATGATCGACGGCGTTTGGAGCCGGCAATGACTGGTGGTGCAACATCCTCCTCTTCTTCGCTCTCATCCGTTACAGAGTCGTCAAGGGCGGGTATGGGGGACGCTGTAATGGATCGATCAGGTGAGGGATATGAATCTCGATTCGTCTGCAAGTTTTCCCTGTTAGTTCCGTGGGATCCTCTTCGTGTTTGAATATTTCGCACCTTCGTGACGTTCGCTTGCTCGAATTGGCGGCAGCTTCCAACCTCAATAGCTTCCCCTTTCTCTGTCATATCCTTTACTATAGCGTCCAGATCTCCTGCTAAGGCGCTCCTGGTGAGGGTCGATGAATAGAGACCCTCTACTGCCACCTTTATTGCAACGAAGGAGTGTCTGAGTTCAGGGGACAGCGTGCGCTGCGGATCCTCTTCCACCAGTGCGCGATAAGCTGCGTCGATCATATCGGCCCTGCAGTTGGAGAAACGCTCACGGCACAGAGTCGTCCAACCAATCCGCCGACGTGCATTGGTGAGCCACGAATTGATGGAAGAGACTTGGCAAGACGAAGCAGCTGCGATCTGAGTCTTGACTGCCGCGGTGGGGTAAGGATTATGTAGGTTATCCAGCAACCATTGATACGCGGAGACAAGAAATGGAGGAGACGAGCCTTTCGCGTGGGGAGGTGGTGCGTTGGAACATGTAGAAGGATGAGGGGTACCAGAAGCATTGTGCAGGTGGGACTCCGGCTGCGCGTTGATGTTCAGACCTGCCATCTGATGAAACATGGCATCCAAGTCGCTTTGTAATTGGGCAGTAGAAAATTCTGCGTCGCGCTTTATATCAAGGAAACAACTGGCGATGTTCGAAATTCGAGCGGCAACTAGATGGGCGAGGGATAACGCATCATGACCAACGGTCCCATTTTGCGATGAGGTGGATAGTTCGCCCAGAAGCGCAGACCACGTCTGATGGGATGAAGCAAGCATTTGCGTGCCATCTAGCAGAGAAGTTAGTAAATCGTTCTCCGCGAATTGCAACTTCTGTATCAAGTCGACGTCGTGCGGGATTGTCATCAGAGAGTTTAGTGAGAGAGCAACACTCTGCCCGAAAGCTGGCGTTGTTTCAAGTTACAGGATTTCAGACAATGCGGACATTGAATTACCTTGATGATGTAAACACAATGATACCTTGCATTGTCTCTTACTCACTGGTATCATCCTTTTGATTTCGTTCACCGTATCTCTTTCCATGGGTCTCAAGTCAGAGGACGCATATACTGCTGAACTGCAGTCTGTTCTCCGCATCGCGCATGATTTAAGAGACGCAACTGCAATCTCTTGTCCACCCAGTCATTCTCTCACTACCAGTACCGCTCGACCCAATCAGTTTACCAAGTCCACAACCCTATTACCCTCGCTTCTCGAGGCTGGGATTGCTTCTGAAATTGCATCTGCAGCTAGCCAAATATACCAACGGAGAGCAGAACAGCTCAAACAACATATTCAAGAGTCCATCACTGCAACATGTTGCAAAGCAGCAGAATCCCCCGTACTCGCACACACATCGCTCCCGGATCTATTGATGAAGAGGGTCGTGTCTATTTTCACAGATGTCTACTTTCGCCGCCTAGAGGAGTGGAAACAAGAAATTATTCAACGTATCAAGCAAGCATCAGGGCTGCCTGCCGAGGCGACTCCCAGGAACTCCCGTACTTTTAACCAGGTTAGTCTTCCCAGCATACGATCACAACTTCTCCTCGTATGCTCCATAGGAATATGTTCCACTATTGGAGCATTTTTTCGAAGAAAATCCGTTCCCGACGCATACAGACAAGATGTTTCTCGCCAAAAAGTCGAATATGCAGTATAGACAAATCCATGTATGGGTGAGAGCCTTACCCATCCAATTGTTGTCTCCATTGTTGATTGACTTTTATCCCTTTCAGTTTCAGAACCGCCGTAATCGCACCAAAAAGGAGGGCAAAATGTTGAGAAAGAAGCCGACATACGAGGGGGCAACGAAACCACTGGACAAACTATACGAGCGCATGAAAGGTTACATGGTTGACTCTGATTCTCAAGCTCCGAAACCCTCCCAATCGGCTTCATCGGAGAGAATAACCGAGGTAGGCTCTGTCTCATCTACCGTACAAGATCAGTGTTCTCATTTCTCAGCAGATAGGAGCTTCTCCGAATAACATATCGAAGGACGTCTTTGCTTCGTCTTCGCCACCCCACGCCTTTCCTTCCTTTTATCCACCTACCTGCCATGACAACCCATTCCCCTGCAAAAGTGGTCCAGTTTATTTCAGCAAGCCAGAATGGAGACGCGTTCCGGATGGGAAACACCCTCTTCCTCTCTCGACCAGCATCGACGACTTAGTCGAGAAGTTTTCTCATCTGAATGTCCGAGATGAAACACGCTCTAAGGGAACTCCCAAGTTGAAATCGCAAGCTGCGACTGCTGCCATTACTGTTATACCGTCTTGTGCACCTCATCCGTCCCTGATAGTCTGCAAATATCGCCAACCAACAATTATTGTCCACCGTCATACATCAGTCCGCGCACCTGTATCTTGTCTCAATGTTTTCCAAAGTCCCAACCCCACCTTGAAACCCGTTACTTTGGTACCCTTCTCGGTCCCACCCAACACGAGCGAGCTTCCTGGGAAGCGGAAGACTGCCCCGTTACCGCAACGTTTTCCCGGCCGAACGCGGAACACTCGCCGAGATACCACACCGTCAGAGAGTTCCTCGACGTCTTCCTCCTCGCCTCGCTTGTTCTCTACGGACTCTGAGAGCCGTAGTTCTTCTTCAGGTGTCAGTTCATTGTCCACGCCGTCAGACATGGCAAGCATTCAAGAATTACCCCACTCGTTCGGGTCACCATGTCGCTCGCTGTTCGACAGTCCAATTCATCATCGTGGTTTAGGAGATATGATAGCGATCTCGTCGACCGTTTCGTGACCGGCGCGCGATGGCTCTTTGCTGTCGATTTTAAATACTTCGCACCTGCGTTCCCGGTTATAATCGCTCCCAGCTCCTGCTACATAGGGAGACTGAAACACGAAGGCTACATACGGCGGACGAACTTCACCGAAATTGCAAAAGCTGCGAACTACTCGCGATGGTTACCAGGTGCCGTGGGACCAATAGCGTGAACAATCCACGGCATCTTAGTCCATACATAGGACTAGGACTTGGGTGTCGCTTGCTTTCGCACCCTGTGTCATGGCGTACATGGCATCCGCCTGAGCTTTGTTTCTTTTTTTTTGATAATGCGATTTATGCCTCTTATGCTTCCTCCTACCTAGCACGCCGATTCTATGTATATATAAACTCTGGAAAGATGGCAATGATTTGTAGAGACTTGCCCAAGTATCATGTAATTGGACATAGCATTGTATCATAATGACAAAATCTACGAGTGCAAAGTGATCATGATAAAATACAAATGTGAAACGAGCGAAATAATGTGAAACGAGCGAAATAGGTATAGTAAATAATGATATGTGATACAAGATGATGGTCTGTTGGAAAATTAAACACATGACAGCGCAACAACAAAAGCTCAATTTCGACCTCCCTGGTTAAGTAGCTCACGAAGCAACCGTAGTCCAAACATGTGGAAGTTGTAGAATAGAGAGATCGATCTCTGGGAGAGCTGAATTGACATATGATTGAGGAAATATGGGATCGCTGGTAGATTCAGAAGGGTCTTCATTGAGGAGTGCAGTCCAATCTATGGTCCGTGAAAGATCCGGCAGTAGCGGCAGGCCTTGGGATACAGGGTCAGAGACTGAAGCCATTGTGGGCGGTTGCATTATATCTGGGGGTGCAACAAATCCGCCACTTTCAAGGGATTATAAAAGGTCGTCAATTGCGGTCAAATCAGTAGATGGCGATATGCGGTTGTCTTGAACGGCTAGCAAGATGTCGAGCGTTGGCTACAGCATCCCGGAAGGAAGACACGGACTCACGATGGGTAAGAACCTTCTGTGAATTTTCGGGTATAATATAGTTGTTGAATAATTCAACTTCCCACTGCGTCAAAAGGGCGACATCAACTGGTGGTGGGAGGGCGAATAGAGCATCAAAATTGGTTTTAAACCATTCGTCGATGGAATGTTCGCTTTCCAGCGTGGAAACGGGAAGGGGATTCGAAACGGCATGGAGGCGTGGTCCGGCCATCGAATCTCGCGGGCGTTTTGGCAACCTAAGGGCGTCTGCATCGGACAGGTGCCGTTTGCGTGTTTTGGAGTTTGTAAAACTCTGGGTGATTGGAACAGACCGCGGTAGAATCATTGTCTAATGAATTCTCTGTGCTTGTTGACGGGGATGGCAGAGAAACATTGGGTGACGAAGAAGAGAAGCTGGGGTAGGACGGACAAGAGGATTAGGGAATGCAAAGACAATGAAAGCAGCAACGTACCGCGGACGCTTCACGGACCTAGTGGCTACCCTGGAGCTAGCGACGTGAGCTTGCTCTGAAGGTGACAAACGCCGTCTGCGACCAGCTAATAATGGAGGTGATACTTCTTCTTCTTCGCTCTCGTCTGTGAGAGAATCGTCGAGACCGGGTACTGGCGACGAAGAATGCGAGACATTGGGTGAGGGATAACAAATTTGTCTCGTCAAGTTTTTCGGTGATGCATATGTCCAGCGCGTATATGATTGCTTTCGCGAATACTCTTCGCGTTCCTTCAAGCATTCTATTTCTCCGGTCTCACTGCGCCTACCATCCCCCGCCAACATCTTGTCTTCGGCTAGCATGTCCTTCACAACAACATCGAGATCCCCAGCAAGAGCGCTTTTCGTAGAGGTCGCATGGAGCTCTTCTGCGGCGACTTTCATGGCCACAAAAGCATGGGTAATTTCGGAGCTCAACTGGTGATTTGGATCTCGCTTCACTAGCACGCGGTACACAGCATCGACAGCGTCCGCTCGACAATTACGGAATAAATCGCGACACAACGCTGTCCAGCCGATTCGCCGTCGTGCATTAGCGAACCAAGAACTGGCCCATCAGCATCTTGAGCGCCACAAAAAAGCACATTTTGTGCAAGGTACGCGGCTGGCATGGCCTAAATGCACTTTTTTGGATCGCTTAGATGCTCACCAGCCAATGAGAAGCCTCAAAAATTCTCATACAGACCGTCAGAGAGTTGTCAAGCAATAACATTACTTGTCTGCTTTGCAGATGCTGATTGCAGAGATGGGAGAGTTGTGTCACTGAGCTAAGTATGCTTTGAACTCTGATGATGGATAGAGATTTGCAATGTTCTCCATGAGCCAAGAATATGCTTCAGGGATAAAGGAAGAGGGGAAGGTATGAAAGATAGGCTGAGGCAACAATCCATGAGGGTTGAGACCCAAGCCACAATGTTGTCTGCGACAGCAAGTGTAGTGCTGTTGACCTCTCTGGAAGCTGATGCTTGAGAGATCTTGTCTAACAGTGACGCCCAGTGAAAACTTACTGTGATTGTTGACGACCTCAAATCAAATAATGACTTGGATCACTTCGCATTAGACTTGCTTATAGAGTTAAGAGTTTTGGAGGGAAACCCAACAAGAACTTGACTAGAGTTCTTGGGGCGTTGGATTCATACTACTTATACTACTCTAATGTTTGTACATGTTTAGCTACTGGTCCGTGCGTCTAGTAGATAAGACATGACATCATAGATAAGATATACGAGATAAGGGTCTAGACGTTTCTAGACCTTCGGTAATTAAATATGTAAGGCGAGTCACGTGACTGGTCTAGACCGTGAATCACGTGATGAGTCCGAAGAAAAGATAAGGTCAGGTGATGTGAAAGGTGCACATGTTGTCACGTGACCGTGGAAAATATCACATGACTAGAAAAAGAAAGAATAGAAAATTAGAGTTCGTAACAGTGATGGGGCATGTCCAGGCATGTCCGGGTATGTTCCTGACCGGATCCATAGTGTAGCATAAAGAATCAGGTTCCCCTAATCAAAGTGAGAGTTAATTTATGTTACTGACTGTTACAGGGGAACTCAAGGACGTTCCTAGCACAAGGATTACAGGCTAATCCATGGTCAATTTTCATTTTTTATACCTTTCTTTCATCTTTCTATGCTTTGATCTTTCCTTTTCTTCTTTTAATCTTATCTTCTAAGAAAAGGGCAAGTAACTCTGTAAGTCCCAGCAAGTACAGAACACTTTTATCTATATTTTGGTGGTACTTTCACCTTTATCTATTCATATCTCACTTCCTTAGAGTCTTATCTC